>CAUYRT010104705.1:0-52262 GCA_963574885.1 Lepilemur ruficaudatus | reverse complement strand
TAGAAAGAAATTAATTGACCAACTAAATATATATAGAAAAAAATTAGCCGGGCATGGTGGCGCATGCTTGTAGTCCCAGCTACTCGGGAGGCTGAGGCAGAAGGATTGCCTGAGCCCAGGAGTTTGAGGTTGCTGTGAGCTAGGCTGACGCCACAGCACTCTAGCCCAGGCAACACAGTGAGACTCTGTCTCAAAAAACAAAACAAAACAAAACAAAATCCTCATCCAATTTCTACCCCAAAAGGAAGCCTCAAGCTCTCCCCTTGCAATG
Organism: Lepilemur ruficaudatus; assembly: GCA_963574885.1. NCBI lineage: Eukaryota > Metazoa > Chordata > Mammalia > Primates > Lepilemuridae > Lepilemur > Lepilemur ruficaudatus. The sequence goes on along the minus strand of CAUYRT010104705.1, from coordinate 51,991 downwards.
GGGGCCCCGCAGTCCCTCTGCCCTGGGAGCTTTTCCAAAAGGGAAGTGGTGAGCTTGGCGTGAACCTGGCGTCTGGCCTCCCTGAGCCTGCTCTGCTCCAGTCTGCGAGAACGGAAGATGAACACCCCAGCCATCCACGGAGAGTTTTAAAGTAAACTGTAGAAGTTAGGATTTCCAAAATGGTTTCCAGATTACAGCCCAAGGAAAAACGAGGCAAGGCTATATAACTCTGGTAGTTGTGATCATCGAGGGGATGATCGAGGACGCAGGTCACGGAAAGTCCAGTTGGAGCCGGCTAGACCATCACATCTGCTCCTTACCTCCCCTCTGCCATCTCTAAGCTCGCCCTTCTGCTCTGCTAGCTGGCTGCCCGTGCGGTTCTCTAATAGAATGCACTAGAGGGAGACTGGGGCAGCAGAAGAGGAGAAGGACCTCACTGTCTTTCACTTCCTGCTAGCGTCTCTCGAGCCGCAGCCAACAGTGGGCGCCACTTCCCCGCTCCACTCAGCATTGACAGGGCCCCTCACCGCGCTCCTGCGCAGGTGCTAGCGCGACCGTCAGCCTTGGCCTTGGGAGGTGCAGGACCCACTGCGCATGCTCCTCGCCTAAGGGGCCTCTCGCTCAAGGGCATCAGAACAACCCCTGGCCCACCGCCCTGAGGGTGTGGACCTATCGAATCCTGTCCACTGCTCTCCAGTGGTCTGAAGACAAGCTGTACGGTTTCCCCCCAGGAGCCCAGCACCAGTCTCACAGGACCCTCTTTCAAGATCCTAAGTTCTGGCAATCACCTTCTCCCCACTTTTCTGCCAGCCCTAGGAGTTACCAATCTCTAAGTTCCCTCAGCATCGTCATTTTGATCTCTCACTGTGTAATAAATTCTTTTACTAAATCCATGTCTTGAAATATATAGTATGGTTTCTCTTCCTAATCAGATATCCTGTGAGAGAGTATATTCCTTGGATCATGTAATCCAAAAGTCCAAACCAAGGGCAGTCTTCAGGCACAATTTGTTCCAGAGGGTCTGAATATGATTAGGGCCGCACTCTGTTTCCTAACATTTTCTCAGCACTGATGACTTCTGTATGTGAACTTGTTTTCAGGATGGCCGCTTTCTAGGTAGCAAAAACGGCTACTGCAAGCCTATTCTTCATCCATGAGCTCTGTCCTCTAAGGAAGAGATAGAATGCCTTTGCCCCAAATTTCTAGACAAAAGCCCTGAACTTCACTATGCTTAGATTACCTTCTGCCACTTGAAACAGTCACTGCGGCCAAGGCACCGGCCCGCTGATCGGTTTAGTGTGGATTTCACTCTCCCTTCCTATAAGTGGGGTGGAGCCAACGTCCATGGAGCCACAGGTGGAAATCAGAGCTTCCTGGGAAGCTGTAGTCGGATGTTGATGGGATGAACGGTGATCCTCTACACTTAATCTCAGACTGTCCGAGTTCATACTCCTGTTGTTGCTGTTTTTAAAATACAATACCTTTTAAAATAGATACAATGTAATTTGATTTTTATTCCTTTTTCAAATATCTTCACAAAGGAGAAATAACCCTTTGGTTAACCCCATGTCCCGATTAGGTTTCAAAAGTGATGTTCCCCAGAGATGTGCGGGAAACACAGACTGAGTTCTGAGCCTCAAATAAGTTGTCTCCTTTCCTTTGTGGTCAGAGGAGTGATAAGAGATGTTGAGCAACCACGATGTCTAGGAAGTGCTTTGCTATTTTTAAATTGATTCATGTTCATTGGAAGCATAACCTGAGAGAGCTCATTTCTGTCTCTGCTAGTGACAAGCTTGTCCACAACACTCAAGAGTCTGAAAGATAATGGATGAGCACACTGTCATTGGGCATCAACATAAAAAACCATCTAAGATTTCTAGACTTTCTAGTGTTCCTTAGGAACACTTAGTTGTTCTGTGAGCTAAGAATGTATTTTTACTTTTTGTTTTGGTTTTCTCTTTTTCTTTATCTCTTTCCTTTTTTTTTTAAGGCTCAGGAAGATTAATTGGTTTGCCCAAGGTCATGCAGCAATGCCAAGACCCAGTGGATGTTAGAACATGAAGTTATTAGCCCCTGGGCCACATCCCAGCACAAGGCCATCTTGTTTCCCAGATGAGCTTCCTTCTCTGGAGATGCCCCAAAGCTTCAGATATCCTTTCAAGGGCACAAAGTGCATCTCACACAGCATCATTATCTTCTGCCTGAGCTAATGCTACTGGGGAATGACGCGAACATTCATATGGCCCTCATCACATGCCAGGCCGTTTTCCAAACGCTTTACAGTTATTAATTCACTCAGTCCTCAAACAGCCCTAAGAGGTAGATGCTATCATTATCCTCACCCTCACGGCACAGATGAGGAAACCGAGGCATGGGGAGGTTACGTAACCGGCCCCAGGCAGCAGGTGGGAGAAGGGTGGAGACAGACAGGGGAGGGAGACTCAGTGGAGGGGAATGAGAGTAACAGCCTCGCTCATCATGTTCCTGTTCTTGTTCTTATTGCTCCATAAGCACATTTTCCACCCAAAAGTTATGCTCCAATATTTTCATTCCCTTTTACTCAAAGTTCTAGGCTAATTCCGGCCACTCCTACGGTTCCCAGTCAGAAGCTCCAGGTCAGCAGGCATCTTGGTCCATTTGGGCTGCTCAAAAACAAAATACCGTAGACTGGGTAAGTTAAAAAAACAGAAACTTATTTCACAGTTTTTTACAGTTCTGGAGGCCAGGAAGTCCAAGATCAAAGCATCAGCAGATTCAGTGTCTGGTGAGGGCCTCGTCTCCAGGTTCATAGATGGTGCCTTCTGTCTGTTTCCTCACGTGGCCGAAGGGGCGAGGGAGCTCTCTGGGACCTTTTACAAAGGCATTCATCCCATTCGCGAGAGCTCCAGCCTCATGGCCTAATCCCCTCCCAAAGGCCCCACCTTTTAATTCCATTATCTTGGGGGTTAGGATTTTAATATATGAATTTGGGGGGAACACAAACATTCAGGGCATAGCGGCAGAGAAGGTCACAGAGGGAACTTCCTTGTGTCTCAAGAGAAGATGACAATGTTCAGTGAAAAAACCAGTCCCTGAGAGTGCACCCCTCAGACCCTACATGATAAATAGGCAGCCATAGCGTCGAAGCTGAGCAAGATGCATGCTTTTATAGTCAGTCACAGCTCCAGCGAATCCACAGCAAGTGCTGCCGTTGTGTCGTGGTGTCAGCAGCAGGCAGATGGCTGCAGGACCTCACCAGAGAGTCATTGCCTGTAGGTCGTGAGTCGGTCCAGCTCATCTGTAATGACTTAAGCATAAAACCATCTTTTCCCTTCCCCTGATCCCAACTTCCTCTCAAAGAAGGTGCTGAAACTCAGAATGATGCTCATGTACACATTCTGTTCAACCCCTATTTATTGAGCTCCTACTGTGTGCTAGCATTGTGGTGGGTAAATAGACCTAAAATGCATGGCCCCTGGCCTGAAGGAACTGTCCCTGGAGACAAACTCACGTCAACCAGTTATAACACATGTGACAACAGCTGCCATAGAACAGTGGCCTCCAAACTTTGTGACCTTGCACTTCTACCATTGAAAACACCGCCAGGCTATGAATACCGCACACACTCCTGACCACCCACCCTGGCCCCTGAAATGGGCCCCCTGACCCGGTTAAAGGGTTTCCTTAGGGCCCTGGCTCACTAGGTTGGATCTTACAGAAGGAGATTGGGTCTTGTTTAACAAGGCTTCTACTGTCCTAGAGCTGTTGATAGACACTGCCTCGGGTCCTTCCCCAGTGACTCAAGGATGTCATACAAAGCCCTACTCAGCGCGGGTGCCAGGATAGGCTCACCCTTCAGGCCTCGCTCTTGGTCTGGAGGAAGCCAGACACAATGCAATAGGTCATTTCCCCCCATTTGACTTTCATTTTCTTTTTCTCTCTTTATCGCCTCCGGGAGGCAGTGTGCTACACACGCCTGTTCGCTCACTCGTGGATTCTGCTTATTCCAGCTGGCCCGGGCCCCACTCGTGGGGCACACTCCCCATGCACACGCACACACGCGCGCATGCGCACAGCCAGTCCTCGCACCTGGGAAACAGTCTCCCAACTTCCTGCCGCCGGCCCCTCCTACCCACCCTGCAGGCTCTCAGTCCAAATGTTAGCTCCTCCCAAGCCTTCCGTGGCAGCCCCCTTGCCAACCTCGAAACATAGCTCCCTTCAAGAGATGGTCTGATTTTCTAAGAAAGTGATAGGTGACTTTAAGGGACAATTTAATTCTTGGATGGAAAAAGCAGGCATTACTTACTAAAACTAAAGTGGCACGTTTGTGAAAAAGCCCTGATGAATATTTACAGTTATTTTGCAAACATGAAAAGAAAACAAATTATAACCATTTTTAAAATGCTGTTTTGAAAGCTAAATGTAAACACTTGTGCTCATAAACTGGTGTCATGTCCCTCTTTGCTTTGAGTACGAGGATGCGCAGAGATGGTGGCTGTGTTTGACCAGGTGGCTCTCCTCAGCCCGGGCTCGGAGGAGAATGTTGCCCTCTTGGTCTTGGCTTTTGTCTTCTGTGAGAGCCAGCGAGGGCGGTGGCACAGAGGGGCGGACAGAGCTCGGACTTCTTGGCCAGCGCTGGGTCCAGTTCCTGCTTTCTCACTAGAGATGTGCCTTTGACTCGGACCTGGTTGTCCTAGAGGCAGACCTGAGACAGAGGTGAGAGCAAGTAGTCCCTCTGGGCAGGATCACAGGAAACAGCAGGGAGAGAGTGGAGACGACCTGAAAAGGAGAAGGGAAGGAAGAAACCCACGGCGCTTTAACAAGCAGGTCGCCACAGAGGACAACTGAGCACTAATCCCAGCTACGACCTTCAGGAGACTGTGGAACATGCCTCGGAGACGTCCTACCCAAGGGGTGAGGAACCTGGGCCACTTAGCCGCCAGCTGCTGTCAGTCGCAGCTTCCAGGGGCATTAACTCATTGGCACTCTGGCCCAGCCCCAGCGCAGGTGGAGCTGGAGAAAACGCTTTGGCAATGTGACAAGCTGAATGCTATGTCCCCCTCAAATGTCAATCCCCCAGGTATGATATTAGAAGGTGGGGTCTTTGGGAGATGATTAGGTCATGAGGGTGGCGCCCTCCTGATGGGATTAGTGCCCTTATAAGAAGAGACACAGCGCTTGCTCACTTTCTCTCCTGTCCTCCACGTGGGGATCCATCTGCAGACCAGGACGCCACCCTCCCCAGACACCAGCTCTGCCCCTGCCCTGGTCGTGGACTTCCAGCCTCCAGAACTGTGAGCAGTCAATGTTCATTGCTGAAGCACCCCCAGTCTCTGGTATATTTGTGACAGTAGACCAAAGAGACTCAGACAGGAAGGGACCCCCAGGGCTCACAGCGACCAGCCAGCCTCCAGCCACGGTGACAGCTCAGGGCGTAGGAGCGGCAACGTCAGCGTCTGCTGTAGACCATAAAAGGAAATAAGAAAAGAATAAAAATGTGAGTGATAACTCACTCAGTGTATGGCGAGGAAACTCAAGGAGGTGATATGTGTGAAACCACTGTGGAGATTAAAAGGCATCATACAAATGTTCCATTGATACTAGTGATGGGGACGACCTGGGGCACGACAACACATCACAAGCCAGATGACTTGCTCCGTCTCCCTCCTGGGAACCTCTGACCAGTGAGTGAGTCCCCCAGGAGCTTTCATCTTGACGCCATAACACTCCGAGGTGGCTGGAGGTGACATGTCCTTGGCTTGGTGGGCTCTCTCAGAATAAAAACCAAATCCCTGCCCAGGCACATGCCCTCTGTTCCTAGCCCTGGGCCTTATAACTTTCAGCAAATAAATGGGAGTCGTTTTCATTCCGAACATTTTAAAATTCAACTTTTTGGATTTTAAAAAAGTTACGTGTTGTGTATTCAGATGTATTATATTTATGTCAACTAAATTTTTTTATTTTCCCTCTTTTCTTAAACAAAAGATTTCAAACAACACAAACTGTTCTTCACTAGCTTTTATATCCCAAGTTGTACATGGAGAGTTTTCTCTCTCTCTTTTTTTTAAATAGCTCTATAGGGCCAGGCACAGTGGCTCACGTAGGTGCTGTAATCCTAGCACTCCGGGAGGCTGAGGCAGGAGGATCGCTTGAGCTTAGGAGTTTGAGACCAGTCTGAGCAAGAGCAAGACCCTGTCTCTACTAAAAATAGAAAAAATTAGCTGGGTGTGGTGGCTCACGCCTGTAATCCCTCCTACTGGGGGATCGCTTGAGACCGAGAGTTTCAGGTTGCTGGGAGCTATGCTGACACCACGGCACTCTAGCCAGGCAACAGAGCAAGACTCTGTGTCAATAAATAAATAGCTCTATAATATTCCATTCATCTGTTCATTCTAGAAAATGATAATCTCCAGCAATGGAGGAGCCTGCTATGAGGTTTACACACAGGATCTCATTTTGCCCTCACGCAGTCCCAGGAGATAACTAGGGAACATAGTGGTGACCACGGCCATTTTACTCTAAAGCACGGAGGCCCATTGAGAGAGATTAAGTAGCCCGCCCAAGGCTGAACAGTAGGGAAGTGGCAGACCAGCCTTGGAGGGGAGCCTGGGGCTGTCACACTCCTAGTGTGGCCCTTAACCACTGCACCGCCCCCCCTCTGGAGAGGCTGAGGCCTGTCATTAAGACAGTGAGCTGTGCAGGGTTCTAAGGTGCTTGGCAAAGGCCTCGATGCCAACTTGGGTATTTCTTTGGCAATAAAGCCATATTGCATTGTGTATGCTTTGTTTTATTTGAGTGCATATTAACATGATTTCCTGCATTTTCGCCTTTGAAGAATCCCATTTGAGGCATGAATTACTGGCCAGAAGATGGGGAGGCCTTTCTTAAGGACAGGCCCAAGAATTTGCAGTGCCATGGGTGGGGTGCAGTGGGGTAGCCTTCCTGAGCCAGCAGAGCACTGGGGAGCCACTGGCTATGGTAGGGATGGGGGACACCATGGGGCCAGAGCCCTGCTGAGGCCAGGAAGGATCCAGGGCTCTGGGCGAAGGGGTAGGTTTAAGTGAGGGAGCTGGAACCAAGAATAGTGCGAGAGCTGGGAAGATGTCTGGAATCATCTGGTCCAAGGCCACATTTTACAGGTGAGGAAATTGAGACCCAGAGCTGGGTGCTGGTGTCTCCAAGTTCACAGGGAGCAAAGCTGAATGAGAAGCCAGGTCTCCTGACCACTAATCCACTGCTCCTCCCACTGCCTCTCCGAAGACAAAAGCAAATAGAGTGTGTGTGTCTGCGTGTGTACCTGTGTGTGTTTCTGTGTCTATGTGTCTGCGAGCTTGTCTGTATGTGTGTCTGTGTGTGTATCTGTGAGCTTGTGTATGTGTGTGTGTGTGTGTGTGTGTGTGTGTAGCCTGGGGGAAATATATCTGCATGTAAACCTCTCTGTGTGTGCACCTTCAACACACGCTGAGAAATGGAGAATGAGAGGAACTCAGGGCCAGGAAGAAGAAAAAGGATAAAAATGAAGTAAAATCCAGAAATCCTTCCAACATGCATGCAAGTCCCAGGGACTTCCAATCTGGAATTTTGCCATCCTTAATTCCATGACGATGTTTGACAGTATAACTGGTATTCATTTGAGAGGTTGTTGTTTATTTTTACGACTCCAGCAACTGCGGATTTTAGAGATCTCGGGCCCTTTGGCAGCTTCACTGAAGTTCTCAGTTATTCACAGCCTTCATCGTGCACACGTGCAGGAGACGTGCTGCTGCAGGGCACTCACTTGCCCTCCTTCGGGTGGAGCCCCATGGAATGATACAGACTGGAGGCAGTAGAGGAAAGGGTTCCCTAAAGACTTTTTGCTAGAATTATTGGGGAAGAGAAGTACTTTCCCCTGTAGTTGCTTACTGTCAGCAAATAAGCCTGGAGACAGGGAGGCCTCTTCACTGGAAGAGCATCTGATGACAAAGCCAACACGGAGAAAAGCACAACACAGACAGTGATTCCACTTGATATGTTTTGAGCACCTGGATGCAGCTGTGCCTGAAGCAGGTTATACCTGGACTTTTAAATTACAGAAGGTATTAAATTATCTGTTTTGTGATATACATAATGAATGAAAACTAGGCTGCCTGGGCTTGATTTCTGGGTCTGCCACTTACTAGTTATACGAACTTGGACATGACACTTAACCTCTCTGGGGCTCCATCTTCTCATCTATAAAATGAGATAATAATAGTATCTACTGAATTAACAAATGGAAAGCACTTAGAACAGTGCCTGGCATATAGTTAGCAAAAAACTATTTCTATCAGTCAGTATGCTGCAGTAGCAAGCCTGGAGAAGTAAGATGACAGCAGGTCCAAGAAGCACTTGAATTATGTCCAAGGATAAGGGGGCCAGGTGCGGTGCTCACGCCTGTAATCCTAGCACTTTGGGAGGCCAAGGCAGGAGGATCACTTGAGGTCAGAAGTTCAAGACCAGCCTGAGCAAGAGCAAGACCCCGTCTCCACAAAAAAATAGAAAGATTAGCTGGATGCGATGGCGTGAGCCTGTAGTCCCAGCTACCCAGGAGGCTGAGGCAGGAGGATTGCTTGAGCCCAGGAGTTTGAGGTTGTAGTGAGCTATGATGATGCCACTGTACTCTAGTCCAGGTGACAGAGCAAGACCCTGTCTAAAAAAAAAAAAAAAAAAAAAGGCTAAGGGGAACAGTCGAGTTGAGCAGCAGTGTCAGCCTGACTTTCAGGAATTTGCCTCTGGCTGCCCTTGGGGGAGCTGGATCAGAGGAGACAAAGTCAGGGGCTGCCCACGTTATTTCAGAAGAGGAGCTTTCTGGGTTCCAGCAAGCCTCACTCCCTGGGACCCCACAGCAGGGGGCTGTCCTTAGGATTCAGATGATCTACGCAGGGCTTTTCTGAAGTCACAGAGCTGCAAAGCTGCAGACAGCCCTGGGGACAAGCAAGCGCCTTGAGGAGGCTCCTGGAACATGGAGTAGAAGAGAAAGGAAGCTGAAACTCCGCTGGGGTGGGCTGAGACAGGACCTCCCCGGCATCATTGTTCCAGGATCAGTCTTAGTTCTCTCTTCACCAGGACACTGGTTCTCAGCCTCTCCCCTGGAGAGACATATAAGGCACATAACCTTGAGCCCATGTCCTTGACACACCCTGGGTTATACACATTTCCTGGAGCCACCAGGACCTGCAACTGAGAGTGATATTCACAGAGGGAGAACCACGAGCTCACTCATTTACAAAAGAAGTAACTCACACAAGCCCTTGGTGCCTTCTCCGTTGCTGGAAGTAGATTATTACAGGCTTGGGTGTCAGACAATCTCAGGTGTCCCCTCGATTACAGACTGTGGCCTTGGGCATGTTACTGAACCTGTTTGAGTCTTGTCTTTCTCATCTACACAATGGGTTGATAATGGAACTCCTACCATGGAGGGTTTGTTGTTAGGACTGGATTCGATTATGCAAACTAAATGCTTGGTGATCTGCCTGCTGCGTGGTAAACATTCACTAGACGATAACCACCTCATTATTGATATTGTATTTTTGTCATTAGCAATATGCCTCACAGCTGATGGGAGCACACCAGTGAGTAATAACACTGTGGTCACAAGTTAGCCTATCAGAGAAAGAAAAAACGTTTTGTGCATGTGATTCCTAATTGATTCACCTTTGTCCTTGAAAGTCACCACACTGTGTCTCTTCTAAAACATACTACAATTCTAAACTCCGTCTAATTCACCCTGCCTTCCCCTCTACTCCCAGCCAGTAAGATGCCCGCTGGATTGGGAACCGGGCTGTTTGTATGCGCTAAGCCAAAACTCAGTTGTGATTTCCTGTTATAGACCTGTCATCTTCAAGATCTGCTGGAGAAAACAACATCAGTGATGGGCAGAAGGAGCCAGTGATGGCTTCCTGGGCCTTGCTGAGGGAAGCACTTACTCCTGTAGCAATCCTCCGGCAGCCCACACACCTGGGCTCCACGTGGCCTGCGGTCTCTGCCTTTCCCAGACGCAGTTTCTCTTGATCAGGACCCCCGCGCAGGCTCCCCATCTGAACAAATGGGAATGCTGCCACGCATCCCTCCGGGGATTCAATTACTTCTGTTGTTGGCAGGTCCCCCGAAGATGAAAAGAGCAAGAGATTCCACCACCTAATCCAAGCCCGCGTCATCTCCGGCCCAGACCCAAGCACGAGCCCTCTAACTAGTCCCACTGAGCCCACTCTGACCCTTCCAGCACATTCTCTCTAAAACAGAGAGATCTCCCCAAAGATGCAATCAGATCCCATCACTTCGCTGGTCAAGAACTCTCAATTGCTTTCCGTGACTCTGAGGCCCACATCCTTACCGGCCCACAGGGCCCACCTGTATGGCTTCTGCTGGCCCAGCCTCACTCAGGTCCTTCTGCCACTCTGGGCCCAGTCACCCTGCACTCAGGCAGCCCTTTGAATGTGTGGAGCCCCCACCCATCTTAACCTATGACAGCATCTTGGCCGGGGGCACATTCTCCCCTCCCCTCTCCCACCTCTGTCAGCTTCAGCTCCTAGGATCTCCCATTTCCTTATTCTTCTTCCTTACAGCCTCGGCCCTGCCTGCCCAGTGCAACATCAGCGCCACGAGGGCAGGGACTGTGTTTTATTTATCTCCCCTTTCCCAGCACCGACCACAGTGCCTGAGCGACAGCTAACAGAGAATCAAGAAACATCTTTAAATGGTATTCTCAGATTAATATTGGAAATCGCAGATGAAGAGCTGTTTTTCCCAAGGAAAATGGAGTGGGAGAGTAGGTATTTCACTCATTGGATTGGTGTAGACGGAATTATTCAAATGACAAATGCAGACCTGCCTATTCCTCTAAAATATTATGCTGTCAGGAGTTATTTCACTTCATCTTAATGTCCCCTCCAGGTCCCTCAAACTCATTCTTCAGTGGAAGCCACTATTGATCGTCTCTGCAGCCATGAGGTCTCAGGTCTCTCTGGTGGTGATTATGTCACGCAGCGGAATCTTGCCAAAATCACATGGGATGGAGGCAATCCGGGGAAAGGAAGGATTTTGTGTGCTACACGATCACCGTTGCACGTGATCACCTTCTGAGTCTAGGACTGGGGTGTCGGAAGGGGGAGGAGGTGTCCTAACATAAGCTACCCAAAATGTTCCCAGACCACGTTAAATACAGAAATTGAGGGTTTAGAAACCTTTAGGGCAATTTTACTTTTCCCCAATGCCCAAGCATGTGCTCAATGGACCTGTCTCAGTGAACAGGGCAGTAGGGACCATTTTGGGTGCTGTTGAACTTGTGTGGTGACTCACACACATCAGGACCACATATCCTCCCTCAATATTTTGGAAGTTTTAAAAAACTGGTTTTTAACCACTGCCAGTTTGGGAAACACATATAAAAGGTAGCACAGCCCTAGCCATATTGTAAGGAAAAGCCAAGCATTCAAGAAATGCCTAGAAACGAAGAAACATGAAAGGCAGGAGTGCAAAGGCGGATAAGAGAATGGTCAACGGTAGGTTGAGGTGAATCAGGAAAAAGATCCTCGGAGATGAATTCTGAGTTGGGTCTTGAAAGAAATTGTTGGCAGATATTTAGGGACAAGGGGTAGAGGGTGTTTCAGGGAAGAGGAAGCACATGAGCTGAGGCATGGAGGTTTATGCAGGATATGTGAAAGGCAAGTGCATTTTTTGCTGGTTAAACTGAAAGAGAGAGATTGAGAGGCAGGGTCCTATCATTTGGCAACCATCGTAATTATCATTGATTCAGGTGAGAGCATCCACGGATGCTGAGTAGTGGGGAGAGTTTGAGAAATAGCAGACTGTATAATCTCAAAGTATCTACCTTGCAGATTCTAATTAATGACAAAGCAAAAATAATAATGCTCTAGTGAAGAAACCTAGCAGACACTACCTTAACTAGGTGATCAAAGTTAACCTTACCAGTGTTGAGAAAAATCAGCAGCGTGTGCCTCCTGACATGAAGCACTGGGAAGAATACAAGCCCACTTGCGTTATTCCTGCCCTCCCCAAAATAAACAAATAACCTGAATCTACTCATGAGGAAACATCAGAAAAACCTCAACTGAGAAACATTTTACAAAACAGCTGTCTTGTATTCTTCAAGAACGTCAATATCATGAAAGACGAACGTTGAGGAACTGTTGCAACTTAAAGGAGACTGAAGAAACATGACAAGCGAATGCAAGTCATGATCTGGAATTGTCTTTTGCTTTAAAGGACACTGTTGAGGCAACTGGTTAAATCTTACGAAAGCCTGTCCATTAGATAGTATTAGATAGTATTGTGCCAATACTGAGTTCCTGAATCTGGTCATTGTACTATGGTTAGTTCAGAGAATCTTCTTATTTTTAGGAAGTACAGGCTGAAATATGTAACGGGGTGTCATGTCCCAAACACATCAGAAAAAAATATAATATGGATGAGGATACAGATATAGGATAAAGCAAAGTGGTAAAATGTTAACATTTGGGGAATCTGGGTGAAAAGTACCTGGGTGTATGGGGATTCTTTGTACTATTCTTGTGACTTTTCTGCCAGTCTGAAATTACATCAAAACCACGTTAAAGGAAGAGCAGAGAGCCAGTAGTCTCCAGTCCCTTGCTGGCCCTGAGTAAGTGTGAAGTTTTGGTTAAGTCTCTTCACCCCCCTGGATCACCTCCTGCCTGTTCTGCATCCTCTCAGCTAATTTCCAGATTTACACCTCATCTCCTCTTCCGGAGTCTAATGTTTCTCTCAGACGGCACCCTGATAGCTGATCTCTTTGGCTTAACTTCCCTTGAGATCTGGGCCATCACGAAGGCTTCTGTCCAGTGTCCTGGGCACACCTGCCAACCTCTGCTTGTGCCCCAGACAGATCAAGATAATTCACACTTACTGAAGTCCGTCTATGTGCCCGGCACTGCACTTTACACGCCAATAACCGAAAAGGTAACTTCTCCACTGCGTGTAGCCTGGTCTCACTATCATCTTCACACAAATTTCAGCAGCTCCAAAGCCCTCCTTCCTTAGTCATAGGAAGTTCAAGATTTAGTGCATCACTCCCCATATATTTCTGGGAAAGCTCCAGGCTGTGCAAACAGGTTGTGAATCCCACTTGGTTGTCCATTTACCTGTATGGCTCCCAGAGCTAGGATTTTTGGCGCTGGGTCCTCAGTGTTCCACGAAAGGGCCTATAAGCTGATGGTTCCAGCTCTGTCACCATTTCTTGGGTACAATTAGAGCTGAAAAATCCCTGTGCCTCAATGCCAGAGATCTTTGTCACCCCTGAAATAAAGAGGAAAGTGCTTATTTTATGTTACATTCAGTTACAGTGGGAGTTAGAGGGTGCCACCATCAGCTGATTGAGCCCCAGTGCAATGGCATTTGTGGCAAAGCTTTTATAATTGCTGTGTGCAGCTGAGATCGGTATCAGACACGACACGGGACGGGGGGGCCACACTGTCTCCTGAAGAACACACACATCTGCTCGCTGACCCATCTCTGCAGGCAAGACCACTCCCCTTAGGGTGAGTTCTTTCCCAGCCCTGTTGACCTTCCCTCCAAAGCAAATGTTGTATATGTTGGAGACAGAGATGCTGGACATGAATAGGTATGTGAAGGGCGTTGCCTATCACCATCAGCCAGAAACCCCAAGGGGCCACATCCTGCCTTTACTTTTGAGGCTCTGAGAGTCCCACAGGTCATAAGCGGTGAGGTCAAAGTTTGAACTTGGATCTGCACGGCCCTTTCCAGCCCACTGTCTTGCCTTCTCTTCAACGTGAAGCCTCGCCAACAATTTGAGAAACGAAGGCCTTCCCGCTTGGGGCTTTGTCAGCTAAATGAGGTTTTCCTGGATTGGTCTGGGATTCTGCAAATATTTGGGACAATGGTTTATGCTGCTGCTGCTGCTGTTGCTGATTTAGTTCTTGGATTATCAACTTATTTTTCTTTCTTCATGGTATCTCTTTCCCCACAAGCACTTTATTTACCCAAAAAAAAGTGACATCAAGGTGGCCTATTTTTATATAGTTCTGGAAAATGCCTGGGGGAGGTGGGAGGAAAGGTTGAAATGACTGGCAGTGTGGTTTTAGAGAAAGCGCGTGGGCATCGGAGTCAGACAGGCCTGGGTTCAAATCCGGGTTTGCTACTTACTATTTGAGTAAATGTTCAGAAGTTAAAGGTCTTCATCTGTAAAACAGAGAAATACCGTCTAGCTCTCAGCACTAAATGAGGAAACTTATTTAAACTCATCAGTCTCGTCAGTCTTGAAGAGGGGCTCAGTGAAACTTAGTGTCCCTTGCCTCGACTGACCTCTTTTGGATTATACGAGGTTTTAGCTACCTATATTTTTCTGTTCATTCCTCTTATGGACGACTCTAAAGTCGACTAGGAAGCAGGCCTTGTTTCCATGGAGACGTATTTAAGGTAAACAAATGTGAAAAGGGGAAGCACAGACGCCCATCCCCAACACCCACTCAGAGCCAACGCACAGCCTCAGCAGAAATGTTTCCAAAGAAATGTTTCACAAAGCTTTCGGGGAAGGCCAAGTGCTCTTTCAAAGCCCCGACATGCTTTTTCATTGTACGGCTCTTGAAATGAACAATAATTCAAAACAGATAATAATGAACTTCACACAGCAATGGATCAAAAGGGGAATTACTGAGCTCACCATTGTCTAGTATAAGTAGGCTGACATGCTGTTGAATCCAAATGGATGGCTCTTTTTTCCCTTCTTTTCCATGTGCACATTTATTTGAAGGAGACTTTTAATGGGCAGAATATTACGAGCTTTCTGGGCCCCACATGGTTTCAGTTCTAATCCAAACAGCTTACTTTCTTCTGAAACTCTGATTTTTCCTTTCTTGCCGCCTTCTTCTTTTTTCTTCTTCTTTTTTGGCATCATTATTTTGTAAATTTCAAAGGAGAACTGCTTCCTTGAGTGTCCACGGAAATATAAGCACATAAATCACACGCTGAATTTACTTAACAAGGAGCAATAATCCCACTGTCACTGCCCGCTGAACAATGCCTTCTTAGGGAAAATGCTACAAACCCTTTAGAAGACCAAATCCAATGCATCCAATAGACTCACTTTTTAAAATTCCGCAAAATAATTTCTCTGTTTTAAGTAGCGTACTAAACGTAGCAGCAATTGGATAATAGATATTGCTCAATTAGACCTGAATTTAGATCTCTGTTCAATCATTGCAGGCAGCAGACTAGCTAGTCCCTTTATAGGGATGTAAACATTCATTTGAAAGCCTCATGACAGAGTGGTTTTCTCTACTTTCCATCTAACGCAAGGGCCAACCTTCAATGAGTGAGAATCAACTTGTCTTACCCAAGACATCTGTCCTCAAGATGTGACACTGAAAATGATATGGCAGAAACATAAGTCACCGAAGGCAACAACTCATAAAATTATGGCTAACGATAGTAGACAGTCTTACTGTTGCATCAGCCACAAAGAAGAAAGAGAAAGGGCATCTAATAAAGCCTTTATTAGTTGCTTTATTACTCGCTGGTACATGTCTTGAATTTTCCAAAGACTCTAATAGGAGAAATAAATTGGCCCATGTTACAGAACCAGAGGCAGAAGATTCTTCACTACCAGGGATATCACAGTGGTAGGGAGAAAGATTAGCAGAACAATTTTCTTAAAACCAGAACATCTAGATGTCCCTGTGCAGACAAGCTATTGCCACCACCCTTGAAGTGGGCTCTGACCCTTAGCTGGCAGGTGATAAGAAGCTACTACAGTTAATAAAGAGAGAAAGGCCTAGGGTGCTGGTTACTAACATCACTGCTCCATCCACCAACATCAGATCCAGAGCAGAGAACGAACAGGAAACTTAGAGTCCTTGCATTTGTCATCCAAACAATTAGATGAGATGTTAGAAGTGTTGAGTAGCCACAAAATCATAGAATCACCAAATCTTGGAAAATTGTAGAAGAGGAAGCTGCAGCTGAAGGTGGTGAAATGACTCGCTCAGGGTCACAGAGAAACCACACCACCCTTCATCACTTGTGACTTGAATGGAAATAGTCTTTTTCTGACCGAAAAAAAAAAAAAAGAGTGAGTACACTATGTGTCAGCAAATGCTATACCACATGCAGCTAGATCATTGCCCAACAAAGGAAATGTGGATTCACAGAACTAGCTTCCTACTTTCAATGCTGTTTTTCCTGTAACTGGGTAAAGCTGGGGGCAAGCTCTGGTCAAGCCCCACAAAGATAAAGGGAAGCTCCATGTTTATAGTTGCAGGAACTATAGGCCCAATGAAGGCTTCTCAACCACTCATCAATCCTATATTGCTTGAGGCATGCCTAACGTGGGCCAGGTGTTCTGGAAAATATAGAAAAAGAATAAGACATAGTCTTTTCTCTCAAGAAAAATTTGAACAACTGTAGGAGAGTATCAAAGATCCAAGTGCAAAGACTGGGTATTGATGATGATCCCAACAGGAGTTCCGAGATGGCAGGAATCACAGGGTATGGACAAGTCCAGGATGGCTTGACTGACCAGAGATCTGTAGGGGTCCCTGAAGGCTGGGTTGTATAGGGAGACGGGTAGGGGAGAGAAAAATGGGGGATATCTAAACAGAAACAAAATTTCTGATGTAGGAATTAGTAAGGCTCCAGAGAGTCTGGTAAAGAGACTTAACCAAGTGGCCTGGAAGTTGGGTTTCAGGACATAATGAAAAACAACCCTGAATCCATAGGGAAAAGCATGATGAATGACTCACCAAATCATTGGCTGAAGCAACACAAAACAAAGCTCAAGAGTCTAGACCCATTTTCTTGGAAACTCTTGTCTCTCTGGTGTGTTAAGAAAAAATCAGATTTGCAATTTTTAGATGTACATGTGCCAGAGTCATCAAAATGTCATAGATTCTCCTTTGTATCATGATGAATATCCTGACCTGCAAAGTATACAGTTGGTCTGAGTCATAAGAGGGACAGTTGCTCTTTCCCCCCACCACTCCTCAAGAGGAAATTGACTAGTTTAGAAGCCATTTCTAGACCCACAAGGCCCTAATTCAGCAAAAGAAGATATTGCCAAAGCTATTAAACATCTAAGAAGCTATCCAAATACCTTTACATGCCCTTGGACATTCCTTCTCTTTGACCTTAAACGTGCTCTTAAATCCATCAATTCCTTCTTCCTTCCTGCCCGTGGCCTTCCTAGTCTTACCTCCAGTTTGGGGGGTGGGTAAACTGAGGTGCCAAGGAATGACAGAGTCATCTAAATGGTAGACTATTCCAAGGTTAAAATGCGGCAAGCCCAAACGCTTGCTGTACACAAGGGCTATTTATAATAGGCCCGATTTTAAACTTGAATTTATAATGAAGCTAGCAGCAGAAAGAGCAAAATTCCAGACTGAAGAAAAATTACAGCTGGAAAAATCATTTGAAAATAAAAGTACCAAGAAAGGCTTCCAAGTAGTTACTCAATTTGGGAATTTAAGGAAGATGGAGGTTTGTGTCCAAGAAGAAACTGCTTTGGGGGCAATAGAGGAATGGAAATTCTTGCCTTCAGACTATTTTTGTGGCCCCGTCTTCAGCCATCCACGCATTGGAATCAAGAGAAGGCATTCCTCGCCCAGCTTGCAATAAGGCACATGCAAACAGAGGCCTCTGGTCGCACAAAAGGAACCCAGAGCAAAAGCTTCAGGAGGTCAGGGATGTGGGAGGCGAGAGAGAGCAGCTCAGCCCAGGGCTCTGGCCCCCAGCAGACCGTGCCCTGCCTGTCCGGCCTCCCAGGCCTCCTGGATCTGTTCTACCATCCAGCTCCAGGTCACTCAGGAGTCATGTGTGTCAGAGAAGGGAGTGGGCAGGGGATGAGATGGGCAGGAACTCTCTTCCTCTTCCCTTCTTACCTGGTCTTAAGTGGGAAAGAGCTTGGGGGTCACGGTTAATAGGTGCTCAGCATAGCTGCTTGTTCTCTGGAGCTTGCAGCACTTAAGTACGGGATGGAAAATGTGTGGTTTCAACGTTGCCACTTCTTCCCTTCTCGTGGCAGACCTGCCAATCGAGCAGAGAGCTCATTTGCTTTGAGCAAAGGCTCAACTTTAGAATCCTTCTCTGCCCTCATCAATTAGAGTTGGCAAGTGGCTTGCAACTTATTTGCCAGAGCAGAGAGAGAAAAGGAGAGGCCGAGCGTGGTGGTGCATGCCTATAATCCTAGCACTTTGGGAGGCAGGGGTGGGAGGATCGGTTGAGGCCAGGAGTTTGAGATCAGCCTGAGCAACAACTTGAGACCTTGTCTCTACAAAAAAATGGAAAAATCAGCCAGGTGTGGCAGCATGTGCCTGAAGTCCCAGCTACTTGGGACACCTGAGGTAGGAGGATCCCTTGAGCCCTGGAGTTCGAGGTTGCACGGAGCTAAGATGATGCCACCACACTCTAGCCTGGGTGACAGAACAAGACCCTGTTTCAAAAAAAAAAAAAGAGGCCAGGTGCGGTGGCTCACGCCTGTAATCCTAGTACGCCTGGGAGGCCGAGGCGGGCGGATCGTTCAAGGTCAGGAGTCCGAAACCAGCCTGAGCAAGAGCAAGACCCTGTCTCTACTAAAAATAGAAATAAATTAATTGGACAACTAAAAATATATAGAAAAAAATTAGCTGGGCATGGTGGCACATGCCTGTAGTCCCAGCTACTCGGGAGGCTGAGGCAGAAGGATCGCCTGAGCCCAGGAGTTTGAGGTTGCTGTGAGCTAGGCTGATGCCACGGCACTCTAGTCTGGGCAACACAGTGAGACTCTGTCTCAAAAAAAAAAAAAAAAAAAAAAAAAAAGAGAGGGAAGGAAGAAAGAGGAAAGTAATGTTTACTGAGCACCAACCGTATGCCAAGCAGCAGCATATCAAGGTGGGTGGGGAAATCAGTCCTGATTGGGGAAACAGGTATGTTATCACTGGCATTGCATAGTCATCATAAATACAATTTTATCTGCTTTATGTTGGGCTCCAAGGGACCACAGACAATGTATCCTACTGCCTGCACCACGGCTGGACCACGATGACTGTCCCCACTCTCCCTTCTTGCAGAGCCACCAGGACCAAGAACTGCAGGGAGCCCTTTCATGCAGCTCACCTCTTAGAACAGCCTGGCTGTGCAGCAAGGAGTTGGTGTCAGAAGAGCCATTCGTCACTGCTCCACCCCCAGTTGAGGCCAAACTGAGCCTCAGTTTCCTCATTTGTGACATGGAGACCCCAAAGCTGTACCTTTCTTAGAGTGCCGTAGTGACAGTTAATACGCAGTTGTGGAAGGGCGCAGCAGCTGGCACATGGGAGGGATTTTAAATGCCAGGGTTTCCCTCTAGTTACCACCTGAACTAGACTGCCCCTGCCTGAGTTTTAAGATCATTATCGTAGAAAAAAAAAAACAATTTGAACTATACCACATTGTTGTCTGATTTAGAAAAACAAAGAAACAAAACAATACAGTTTTGAATTTGAATTTCAGATAAAAGTGAATAATTTGGGGGCATGACAGTGGCAAAAAAAGAAAAGAAAAGCGATGAGTAATTTTTTTAGTATAAGTATTTCCAAAATAGTGCGTGAGACACAGTTATAGTAAAATGTATTTTTTTTTTAAATCTGAAATTCAAATTTGAGTGTCCTGTATTTTATCTGGCAATGCTAACGTCAAATCTTCAGGTGTGTGGAATGAACAGAGAAAGAACTCTTCGGAGATAAAAATGTCATACTGAAAGGAATGTTTCGCCAAATTGATGATTTTCAAACTTTTTCAGCCACATTCCACAGCAAGAAATACATTCTGTGTCACAGTCCAATGCACACACACGTATGCGTATTACCTGAAGTCAGCATTTCAGAAATCCTCTTCTGCGTACCATGTACTCTGACATTTTCTGTCCTCTTCATTCTACTCTATCCTATTTCATTTTTTAAAAAATTCTTTGTCAAACCTCAACTTAAGTGATTTCATAACCTCCCTAATACAGGGGTCAACAAACTGTGGCCCAAGGGCCGAATCCAACCAGCCACCTGTTTTCTTCATATGTCCTGCAAGCTAAGAATGTTTTTTTATATTTTTAAATGGTTGGAAAAAATAAAAAAGAGAATGATATTTCATGACACGTGAGAATTATGTGAAATTCACATTTCAGTGTCCATAAATGAGGTTTTATTGGAACACAGCCACACTCATTCATTTATTCATTATCTATGATCACTTTCATATCACAAGGGCAGAGTTGGGTAGTTGCGAGTTGAGACCTGCATGTTGAGAATGGCCCACAAATCCTAAAACATTTACAGTTTGTCCCTTTGCTGAAAAAGCGTGCCTAATCCTGTCTTAATGGGTTGAGACCTGATCACATTTTTGTTTTTTAAGGATCTCTTGTTGGCCAGGCATGGTGGCTCACGCCTATAATCCTAGCACTCTGGGAGGCCGAAGCAGGAGGATTGTTTGAGCTCAGGAGTTCGAGACCAGCCCGAGCAAGAGCGAGACCCCATCTCTACTAAAAAAACAGAAATAAATTAGCTGGACAACTAAAAATATATAGGAAAAAAATTAGCCAGGCATGGTGGTACATGCCTGTAGTCCTAGCTACTTGGGAGGCTGAGGCAGGAGGATCCCCTGAGCCCAGTAGTTTGAGGTTGCTGTGAGCGAGGCTGACACCTGGCACTCTAGCCTGGTCAACAGAGTGAGAATCTGTCTCAAAAAAAAAAAAATCTCTTGTTAACCTCACTCTTCTCAGTTCCTCATAAGATAAAGCCAGATGAACGAACTCTGGGCCAGCAAACCTACTTGAATACAGCTGCTCTTAGAGTATGGGTAAGGCTTGGTCAAGGCCAAGAACTTCACAGGGTTGAAAGGACATCATTAATTGTTATTCCCAGTCACTCCAGGTATCCACTGCTACCAGGGAAGAGAAGGATTATGAAGAACAAATGTCAAATTCTTGACTTTGAGCCATTTAGGCTCTTTTTAAAATTTTATTTATTTATTTACTTTTGTAGAGACAAGGTCTCGAACTCCTGGCCTCAAGCAATCCTCCTGCCTTGGCCTCCCAAAGTGCTGGGATTATAGGCCTCAGCCACTGCACCTGGCCCCATTTTAGGCTCTTCACTCTTACTGCAGAGATGAGAGCCTCCATAGCCAAGGGTTCTGATGGAAACGTGTGATTGAATGCAAAGGCTAAGCCCAAGTAAGCATGACTTAAAGTTTATACTCTGAACAAAAGAATGGAAAGAGAGGAGGGGATAGTTGCTCTGGCCAGAGAAAGAGGAAAGAGAAAGAGAAGGCTTAGAGGCTGACAAACCCCTGTGGGGTCCTGTACCTTGCCAGCTCCCCCGTCTCATGATTTTCTGGGGTAGTGGATGATAAATCCCCAAGATAGGTTTAGGAGTGTCAAGACCTGAGAGAACGTGTACCTTGCTTTCTGGGAAATGCCTGAAGTTAAGGGGGATCTCCTAGATGTATATACATTGAGGCCATGAAACTATTCCCCAAGGGCCAAATTCAGGGTGCTACTTATTTTTATAAATAAAGTTTTATTAGAACAGAGCTATGTCCATTTGTTCACCTATTGCCTATGGCTGTTTCTGTGCTACAATGCCAGAGCTGCTTAAAATATTTACTATCTGGCCCTTTACAGAAAAGCGTTTGCCAACCCCTGTACTCTGTGCTAGCCATGGCGGAGAAGACAGGGCAACAGAACAAAGCAGGCAAAGGGGCCCTGAGAAAGCCTCGTGATCCTCCAAGAACTCAAAACATGTGGGAGAATATCTGAAAGTTTCCCTTCCTGCTGCCCCCAAAATGGGCACAAAATAGCTAAAAGAGGGCAAGCAGACCTGAACAGTGCTTGAAGTTGGGAAAGGAGGACACATTTCAGAGAGAGGGCTCCCTAACAACTGAGGCCGTGGCGGCATGCCACATGTGGCCACCTGGTGCCAGCATGAATAGATGCCAAAGGCCAAAGTCCAGGTCTAAGGGCGCCTGTGGACCACACCATCCCATCTCTCTCTCGCCACCCCTTGCACCCCATTTTCTGCACCTAAATAATCCTGAACTTCGGTTTCTTAGCAGCAACCTCAGGAAGAAGGGAAGGCAATGAAACTTTGAATTGAGTGAAAGCTGCAATGACTGAATAAACACCAAAAAAGTCACTGTGTGTTAAGTTTCCTTCCACTAGCAGAATGTGGGCTTAAACTGGAAATCAGATTACAGAAAAATGAAGACAGCTACCTTCTGTACACCACATAGGAAGAACAGGAAACTGACTTAGCTGCTGCAGGAAATTGGAACTTCATTCACAGCAATTCTGAGACCACAGAAGTTTAAGTCCCAATCGCTCATGACTCACTGACTCCATATCTACTTATTTTTTCTACTCTACTTCTTGCTAGAATAAGACGATTTAAGCCAGTGCAAATCTCCCAGTGATTTTTCCCATTCCATCTTCAACTCCATAGAAGGAATCCTGTGCAAGTCTAAATTTTCACCAGTAGGTGGTGCTCCCACGGACAGCGCTCTAGGACTCCTTACCTGACAATGCGTTGGCTAGACACTAATTAACCACCCCCCACCCCACCCGCTTGGCTCTTTCCTCTACACCGTGTTCCCCCCGGTCTAATTGAACTTTGTGATTAAGTAGGCCCTGAGTGGTTTTACCTCCAGGCTAACTCTCTCTCTCTGGAATGGTATAATGGAAAGAATTCCGGAGTTAGGGAACATGGAACATGGGTTTTGGCTGTCCTACTAATTAGGTGAATTAGCCAAGTCACTTTATCTCTCGGAGTCTTGGGATCTTTGTTTTTAAAATAAGTGAGTTGGACTTGTTGTATCCTTATTTTTCAGGTTTGAACAACCACTATGAGATAGCACTTTTCACCTACCAACTCTATACATTTTGAGAAAAAAACCAAGATTCCAGGAAATAGGCTCTTTGACACAATGCTGGAGGGAATGGAAACTGGCACAGGCTTTCTGCAGGGCAATTCAGCAAGGGGTAGTGGCACTCCTAGACATGCGTTTGCCCCGTGACCACCAATTGCACATCTGGGAATTAATCTCAAAGAAATAATTACGGACGTGCAAATATATAGCCATGGGGACGTTCAATAAAGCAGAGCATTTTGGCTGTTTGGGGGACTTGGTGTATCTTTGTCAACTGGTTTCTGAACATTCATATGATCCTTAGAACTATATTCTAACACTTGTATAAGGCAACCAAGCAAACTATTGCTTAATCATATAATGAGAGGAAGAAGTATAGCTTAGAATTTATTGAACATTTTTTTCTATTCCAGGCACCATGCTAGACAGTTTTTTAAAGTTCTTTCAATATTCTTACACTATCCCTATGCAAAAGGTATTCTTAATCCTGTTTTGCCGTTAAGGAGTCTGAGGCCCAGACAAGTTAACCTTCTTGCCCAAAGTCATCCAATGCTGATTAACAGAAAAAGAAATGCATCTTCTGCTTTATGAAGATCAAGTTCCCTGTGGGCTGGGGGAAGCTTTCCCTATAATGAAGGTAAGGGAGGGGTGGGAAATTCAGTATGTGAACTTTGATTCTGCCTGAGAAATTGGATCTGGGCTCTTTGGAGCTTTTGAGGAAGGACTGTAATTTTGAAGCTTCTTCCAATTCTTTGTGCTGCTAAAAATGGAAACCCAAATTGGTCTGTGGGGGCCAAGGCTTTCTGATAGAGAAAAAACACTTAATTGAACTTTTAGCTGTGCAAAAGGAAATTCTGTTCCGGAATGGGAAGGCCTGGACTCAAGTTCTGTGTCTACCAAAGTAAAAGGGAGGGGGCTGTTGCAATGTTAATGGATTTGGAGCTGCCTCTTGTGGAGGGAGGGAAGAAGTTGTTGGGGCTTGGCATCGGGGAGGAGAGACACAGTCAAGGGAAACCCCTGGGTGGAGGTCGGGAGGGAGCAGAGAGCACACCTGGCAATATGCTGGGAGCCTTAAGGTCAAGGAAGACCAGTAGGAATTGGGTGATGGGGTGTGGCCCCAGAAGTTGGGGTGTGGCTGGTCATGGCTGACACTGAGCTTAAACTTCCCCTCTGCATACTGGCATTCCTTCAGGCTTGCAGTTGAGCCAGAAAGCCTCGTGTTAGCATTGCCTTGAGGGTGAAGGGAGGCACTGAGTCCATTTTGGGGATCAGGGACACATGTTCAGATGGAGAAAGGGTAAGGGAACACCAAGACTACATCTACACTCCTTGGAAAAGCCCTAGGCTTCCTGAAGTCTTACAGTTTGGAAGCTGGAGTTATTTTATTTGCATATTTAAAAATAAATAAATAATGGCCTTGGAAGGTTGTAATAAACTCAGGGACACATGAGTTCTATGTCGTTATTATGTTCCGGGGACTGAGACTTAAGCTGGTCTGCAGGACAGCTGAAACCATGTAGCAGGATGATTTTTAACAGGTTTCACCTGTTCTGGGGACTCCGTGACCACAAGCACTTGGCTGCCAACAGCAGGCTAGGTGATTACAGCATTAGATCATGCTCCTAATGGGGAAAAGGCTTCTCCTCTCCAGCTGACTAATCAACTTGCCATTTTTATTGCATGATCAGTATCAAGAGACAGCAATTCTCCCTCAGCTGCCGGGGTGTACGCTAGCATGACAGAAAGAACAGCTATATCAGCAAAGAGGACAGGTGGAGGGATTAGCGAACTCACTTAAAAGGTCAAGACAGCTTGGTCCCTGGTGGCACAGCCTCAGGAAGCCTGGAGAGGCCGTAGGGAACAGGCTGCTAGGCCGTTTTTAAGAACAAGAACAGCTACTATAATATAACAGATACCCACACACCGAGTCCTCTCTAGACACCTTGCTTTTTGCCTTTTTCTTCATATTATTTTAACGTCAAAAGTGTTCTGTGCTCATTATCAGTCTGTGGTAGTTTCTTAGGGCTGCCATGACAAAGTACCACAGACTTGGTGTTTCAAATTAAAACAGCACAAAATCATTCTCCCACAACTCTGGAAGCCAAAATGTCCAGAATCAAGGTGTCTACTGTGCTCCCTCCGGGAGCTGTGGGAGAGAATCCTTCCTTGCCTCTTCCAGTTTCCCCGGCTTTCCTTGGCTTGTGGCTGCACCACTCCAGTCTCTGCCTCCATCTTCCCTGGCCTGCTCTTCTCTGTGTGTCTCATAGCAGGACACTTGTTACTGGATTTAGGGACTCTCTGGAAAAGTCAGCCCCCCCCTCCACGATCTCCTCTTCAGATCCTTAGTGCGACTACACCTGCCAAGACCCTTTCCAGGTAAAGTCACATTCACAGGTTCTGGGTACACACGAATTTTGTGGGGACACTATTCAATCCAGTACTTGGGGGTGTTCTTCAAAGTACTTAAAAACTCATGTTCACATTCTCAAGTGCAACAGCGTACCTGTGAAGAGCATGCTAATGTATCCAGAGCCACCTGAGTGTGGACAGCTGGGTAGCCAGAGTGCTGGGGCCGGAACAGGGACAGAAGCCTCAGGGTCGGCACAGACTCACTCCCTGCCTGGTCAGCTCACACCGGTCACCAAGCGCTACTCAGCACCACACCATCGTATTTTCTTTCCAAAGTCCAGGCCATCCAATTCCAATTCCTCAGGTGAGCAGCAGCAACAGCTTCTGGGAGGGATTTTTTTCACCTCCAGTCTTGCCCTCCTCCCAAGCATTCTCTAACCTCCAGCCCGAGTGATCTTTCAAAGTTAAAATTAAGTACATGCAAAGCCTGCCCATTGCCTTCAGCCTGCAGCCCAAGCCTCTTGGCCAGGCACCCCAGGTCCTCGCTTTCCCAGGCAGCCTCAGCTTTCCCCACACCTCCAGTATCCTGAGATCCAGGCGTCCTTGTCCTTCCCAGAGCCCAGCAAGCCCACAGACCCCTCCCTACCTTCACGGGCTCTGCTCTCTCCCATGTGCAAACCCCTCCCTTCCCTTCTTCGCATAGTTGCATGGTCACTATGGGTTACATAGTGGCCCATGTCCTAACTTCCAGAACCTAAGAGTGTGACCTTATTTGGAGAAAGGGTCTTTGCAACTTAAGATCTTGAAATGAGATCACCTTGGATTACCTGAGTGGGCTCTAAATCCAGTGACAAGTGTCTTTATAAGAGAAAGACAGAGAGAGATTTGACACAGAGCGGAAGGTCACTTGAAGACAGAGGCAGAGATTGGAGTGATGCTGCCTCAAAGCAAGGACCGCCGGGAGCCACTGGAAGCTGGAAGAGGTGAGGTAGGTGTCTCCCCTGGGGCCTGCAGAGGAAGCATGGCCATGACAGCACCTTCTTGTTGGACTTCTGGCCTCTAGAACGGTAAGTGAACAAATTTCTGTTGTCTGAAGCCACCCTGTTTGTGATAATTCCTTAAGCATCACTAGGAAACTAATAGCATGGGTAATGCCAGGCCCCCATGGAAGGCCGTGCATGTTGCTGACTTTACAGGGGCACCTGGCTGAGAGGGTGAGTAGGGACTAAGTCTAGCTCACACCAGGCCTGCCCTGCTGTGTGCCCTGCACGAGCTGTCCCTGGCCAGGAGGGGCACCTTTCTCTTACTTACACAAAGGTGCCTGACGGGACAGCAACAGCCTTAATTCTTGGGTGTTTGAGGTTCTGCTTCTGGGTTGGCCCCTCCAGGAAGCCTTCCCTGACCCACACTCCCTCCGCCAGACTAGTTTGGACCCTTCATCTGCTCCAATAGAGCCACCTCTTCTGCTGTAGGACAGTTGTCTGTTTACATTTCTGTCCCCTCCTCTGTATCTTAGAAGCCAAGGCTGCTCTCACTCTCCTCTCCCACATCCAGCACGTAATAGGGGCTCGCAGGGGCCTTCTGAAAGGACGAGCAACAGCAGGCCAGGGCCTTCAGTTGGCCGCAACAGGGGTGGGAGGCTGTTCCCAAGGGGCTACTAAATAAAGGCAATTTCATACTTGTCACAATTTTGCCTAAATTAGCCATCAAACACAACCAAAAAACGACTTACATAGAGAGCGTCACCAGGACATTAACATTTTACAGATGCCATATCTGATCCTGTGTCTGTATCTTTCCCCAACCGAGGCATCAGTGCCTACGGACAATTCCATTTGGACCAAACACACGCTTGCACGTCCAAGGGGACCCAACGCGCCGCATTCCACGCAGACACACACATGAGCTCATGCGAGTCCCAGGGTACTCATCTGGTCCAGATTGGAAGGAAACTATTTAGTTGGATGGAGAAAAACATATCATGTGTCAACTTAATACCAAACAGATTTTATGACTTACTGAAACTGCTTTTGATAATCTACTAATATATCAGAAGGGATAATGAACTAAAAAAGAACCAGCTAATCATTGTATCTTTGAGGTCTGGACAATGTTTGTGTGGGTTGCAAGGATGACAGAAAATATGAAAAGATGCAGGGAGCCTTAGGGAAGGTTATCCAAAAGCTCCCCACCGACCCGCCCCCTCGAGAGGCAGTCCTGTCTATTGTAGCAAGAGGTGTATTTTGCCAACTTATGAGCATAGACAATTTTCTTTTCTGGCTAAAATCAGAGTGGACATTTCCAGAGATGCAGAAGGGCAGCTTCGTAGCTATTGCCATCCCTGATGGGCGTGAGTGGCCATGGCTGCCACCAGGCTGTGGGGGCACAGCAGTCTCCCTTGGGACTGTCTCAGCCCCTGGGTGGTTTCCTCGTCCCTGTGTGCTGTCCCACATCAACTATCACTTGACCACAACGACATTCCTAAGTGAGTCCTAAGGCTTTGTGAAGTCTCTCTTGATAAACGTTTTAAGTTAAAACTCACATTTGTGCTTGTCCTGGCACCACCTGGGGTTAGGAGAGGCAACATAACACGCTGGGGTAAGACCGACTTTGAGATTCCAGTTCGACCACTGGGTGATTTGAGCTTGGCCAACGCAGCTCAATTATTCTGGCCTCAGTTTCCTCATTGGAAAATGGAGATTAAAATGATGAATGAGCTAAAAATTTTTGGCTGCTGGCAAAAACCAATTCTGGTTGGCATGAGGGAAAAAAAAGGAATTGCAGGGAAGGACCCTGGAGAAATTAACCTGGTGGAAGCGGGGAGAGTTAATGCACCAGTGCTCAGGAAAGGCAAGGACTGGACAATTCACTGGCCTCGGCAGCGGGAGCTGCCGTTCTTGGGACAACTTCAAGTTCTTAGGGTCACTTCCAGGAGGGAAGAAGTTGACTGATGCAGCTTGGGTCAGGCATCTCCCTGGATTACCCAACTAAGGTCAGAGGCAGGGTGTTCTTAAGGGATGGTGATCTGTGTGAGCCAGAAACTGCCAGAATTGATGCCTGCCATAGATGCCCACCTGGAGAACATGCTGGAAGATTTTAGTTAGGGTACACAGGAGGTTGATAATATAGGTTTTTATTTGCTTCCTTTCTTTAAACTGGGATGGAGGGGATACAGGATTGTGATACTGTTGCCTGGGATGGGGGATGGCATATTTGGAAATTCATGAAATTCTATCAGACTGCTTCAATACCCAGGGAGGGAAGGGGAGGGAGAAGGAAAAGGAGGGAAACAGAGGTGAGGGAAGGGTGGGAGAGCACTGTCAGTCTTTAGAGGACAGGGACCAAGAAGTCTCAGCTTCTTGTAATGGCCTCACTGAGAAGCACTGCAGTAAAGCCATCCCAGGCTGTCCCTAGGTGAATCTGGATGAAACCCACTGATTCCGTGTGGTGAGGAGAGGGGCATTGCTGTTCATGTTTGCTTTTGTTTTGATATAGGTCATTGTTGCTGTCGTTGTTTTTATCTCATTGTATTTTTTAAACAACCAAATCCTTCGGTTGGCATTGCATAAGGAGACATAGTTTCTAAAGTCCCAGGAAAGGAGTGCAGAACAATTTTAGATGAAAACCGTCCTTTCAGATGCTGTGCTCACATCAGGGGCTTCAGGCGCTGTTCTCCGTTTGGGCTCTGGTAGGAGATGTTATAAAGAGGTCCTCAGCACAGGGATGTAGGAAAGTGTCCTCTGACACCTGGTGCAGCCATGCTAGCGGGGATTAAGGTGCAAACCTGACTCACCTCATTTTATTTTTATACAGGAAACCAGAGGTTTAGTTAAGAAACAAACTCACTATTTCTGGTTCTTGGCTCATTCTAGCTCTTAGGGGACACTCCCTTCGTCAGTCAGAGAGCTGTTTCTGTGGTGAGGGACTCACATGCTTTTTCACTGCTACATTTTTTTTGAATCATCGTTGGCAATTAGGCATTCAGATTTGACTATTTACCTTAGGGAATCCTCCCAGAATGCGAAGAATTCCCCATCTGTTTTGCTCAGAATGTGGGCAGATGAGGAAGTAGTAGCAACTGATAGCTATTATGTCTCTATTTGGCTGGTGTTGGGAAAGAACCTTTGCATCTGCCAAGAGGACATTCCCCAGTGCAAAGAGATGGCAAATAGTAAATAGAAGTATATCTTTGGTGCCCAAAATGTAGAAGCACTTAAAAAGAAGAAGAAGAAGAAGAAGAATATCTTTGGATCTCATCTACTTCTGCGACTGTCCTCAGGTTAAAGGGAATGGGGGTGAGTGGGGGACAGCGGTAGAGGGAAATCCCACTATTCAAAGGTTAAAGACAACCTGTGACTTAAACAGAAAATCATGGAAAAAGATGAAAAAATGGAAGGTTATGCTATAAAGTAAAAAAAAGAAAAAAAAAGGGAATTCAGGCCAACAAATATAGACAGTCCCCAACTTACAGTGGTGTGACTTATGATTTTTCAACTTTACAATGGTGCAAAAAGGATGCATAATCTATACTTTGAGTACCATACAGCCATCTGTTTTTCACTTTCAGTACACTATGCACTAAATTACACAAGCTATTCAACATTTCATAAAATAAGCTTTGTTTTAGATGGCTTTGACCAACCATAGGCTAATGTAAGTGTTCTCAGCACGTTTAAGGTAGGCTATGCTTAAGCTATGCTGTTTGGTAGGTTAGGGGTATTAAATGCATTTTGGACTTAGATATTTTCAGCATGCTATGGGTTTGTCAGGATGTAACCTCTTTATTAAGTGCTAGATGCTGTGCTGAGTGAATCATCATCATAATGTAATAGAGGTAAAGGTCTGAAAACGGGCAACAAAATGTTTTATGAGCTGTCTCTTTAAAACCTCCCACCCTTCTTGGGAATTAAAACCTGCATTCCTGCCTGAGGTCAGTAATTAAAGGGGCAGAGAAATATTCTTTGCTGTTTGTTTTCTAGTATCTTAAACCACAGGAGATGGCTCAACAGAATTGTCCAGACAAGGGTCATGAGACTGTTGTCACCAGAGATAAGGT
Organism: Lepilemur ruficaudatus; assembly: GCA_963574885.1. Taxonomy (NCBI): domain Eukaryota; kingdom Metazoa; phylum Chordata; class Mammalia; order Primates; family Lepilemuridae; genus Lepilemur; species Lepilemur ruficaudatus. The sequence goes on along the minus strand of CAUYRT010104705.1, from coordinate 21,735 downwards.
CCACCGAAACCACCAATTACAGTTAAACAACAATAGTCTGAAGCCACAACATGTGACACTGATCCTGTAGACACGAGCCCAAATGCTGAGAACTCCTCTTTTGAAAAGCCCTGTTGTTCTGCTCAGCATCAGGATGGCAGTCTGAGATGCTAGCCCACTGCCCTCCTCATTTGCCAGTGAGTCAATAAACTTCTCTTTCCTGTTCCTCAAACCACCTGTCCTCTTTCTTCATTTTCACTGATTCGGCCTCAGGGACAAGACCGAACTTTCCATAACAATAAGAATAGCTCCTGTTCCCTATCCTCCTTCCAGGTGCCAGGCACTGTTTTAAACATATTTCGTGTATTAACTCATTTCATCTTCATAACAAACCTGTAAGGTATATTGTTTGCATCCCACCTGTCTGTGTTAAGGATGCAGAAAGAACACACCAAAAGGCTAAGTAAACGTCCTTGTAATTATCCAGGTAGTAAGTGGTAGAGATGAGATATAAACTCAGACACCAAGTCTCCAGATTATGAGCTTTACATCACTATATCATAGGGTCTCTTAAGACACGATTTCTTTCCTCAAGAAAGTTATGGGTGTTGGCAGCCCGTGATTGACTGAGACTCAACCCTTGTTACAAGAACATATTTTGAGATTAGGTTGCAGTTTGCCACATAGGGATTCCAAGTATGAAAACAGCTTTAGGTCAATTAATTTAACTTAACCTGGGACATGGATTATGTATTGGCAGAATAACTTGTGAAGGTTGCCTACAATAACGTGAACGACAGAAAGAACACCTATAAATTTGTTATATCTGGCTAAGGATATTTCCAGGCAGAATGGAAGCTTCTTTTTTAAGTAGAAGAGGAGCAAGATGAGCTTAACAAGGAACCGCTCAGTTTTAAAGCAGAATTTAGAACCAATATTTCCAATGCAAGACTTGCTTGACAAGAAATTTTTAAACAATTTTAAATTTGCAGATTCTCTGGAAAACAAGATTCTCAAAGTAAGAAATGGCCACAGGGCAAAAATCAAATCCAAGAAGACATAACATCCAGGCAAAGAACAGATCAAGGGTGTGGTTATAAACCTCTGGATTAGAGAAAAGGGATTCCTAGTGGGGAAATTCCTAGACCCTCCTAGCCAGACCATAGCGCTTCTAAGATTTTTAAAGGTTTTTCCTCACTGTACACTGACTTTGAGGGCCCTGTCTCAAAGAGATTTGTGGATATTCCTTTCATCTTGGACATGGATTATGATTTGAAAGACAAGGAGCCCAGAATATTTTTTTTTAAGTTATATCAGCTTAAACTCAAAGAGACAGAGAGTGGCAAATAAAGAGAGATCTCTGGACCCCCAAATTCCTATGGGCAGGAAGCAGGCTAAGAAAGCTCCTCAGCAATAAACTCAGGGCATTTCATATAGGAAAGGAAGGGCAACACAGAAGGGAAAGCTAAGATTCCAGAGGGAAGAGCCAAGGGTCAGGGAGAACCACTCACTAGAAGCAGAAATGGACTCTTAATCACGGAACATTCTCCGTCCCTGGAGGCAGAGAAAATGGCCGCAGGTGCCACGCTGGATTTCAGAACTGCTGAGAACAGTGGGGCCAAGTGCCTCCTGTTCTCTCCCTTTTTGAGCAGAAACATTTATTGCTTTATTCTCCCTCTTTTTCACAATTTTATGTTAGCTTATAAGATCACTTGCTTTTTTGCTTCATAGATCTTCACACCCAAGAAACCACAGCTGAAAAGCTATATTCAAGGAGCAGACAAGAGGTGCTTCACCCTCACTTGTACCTGACTGAAGCGATGATGGCCTAGGTTTGAGCCAATTCCACAATAGGATGGGAATTTTGAGGGAGGGGTGAGTGTATCTCACACAGAGGAGTGCATAGTAATTAATTTCCTGATATTCCACTACCCATTCCTTCCCTCCCTGCATGACAATGCTACTCCCCCATCAAGAGATGTAGATTATTTCCCCTGGACTGGCCTTGTGATTGTTTTGACCAATATAATGCAGCAGAAGTGGCATCTGGAAATGTTGAATGTCCGTCTTAAGGGAACCGGCAGCTTCTACTGATTCCTTCCTTTCGGAACACAGCCACCATCTGTAAGGAAGCTCAAGCAGCCATGAGGTGAGGACTATATACAAGAATGCTAAGGCTCTCAATTATCCCAGTCCATGGCCAGCACTAATTTCCATCCATGTGAGTGAGTCCATTTTTGAGCAATCATCCCTCTCAGCACCCTAGTCAATACTACAAAAAGAAGGTGACTCACCTAGTGAAACCACAGAATTGTGGAGATAATAATTTGTTACAGTTTTAAACCACTAAGTTTCAGGTGGCTTGTTGTAGCAACATGTAGCCAAAACAGATAAAGAGTAAAACTTTGAGACTGGCAGAGGTATCTCCAAGAAAGTGTGTAAGATAATAAAATAAGAACAACTCTGGGGTTAACAAGAATTTTAGATCATTGGGAGATGGCTCCAAAAGGAGACTGAGAAGAAATGTTCTAGGAGATAGGAAGAGAGCAAGAAGCTGTAACCCACAGAGAGCAAGGGAGGACTACGTCAAGATGGAGGGGAAGGCCAACAGTTGGTATCACAGGCAGCAGAGAGTTCTAGAAAGAAAAAGAAAGCTGTGGAAATCTGCCATCATCTTTGGTAATGTGAAATCATTGATGACCTGTGCCAAAGAGGCGTTAGCAAAGTGGTGGAAACAGAAGCCAACTTACAGGGGATGAAAGAGATATATAGCCAGGAAATTTTACCTAGACAGTAAAAACAAGAGAAAACAATTGGTGCAGACATGTCATGGAACCAAGTGTCTCAAAAAGAAATAAAAGTAATAGGACATTTGGTAAATGGGGTTACGGGGTCAAGAGAAATGCTATATTAACACATGCATGCTTTCCAATTAAGCTCTGGATTGGCTTGGCTTTTTACAAATGGCCATCCTCAGACTGACGTGTGGCTTCAGCTATTATGTTAGGCCACATGTTTCTGGTTGAACACGGAGTGAAATGGAGTTTTATGATGGGTGGCATTATGTCACGTAAGGGACATTGCATCGGGTGTTCTGACACTTCTTTTGCCACTAGCTAGCTACAGCGAGTCAGTTTACTTCCAGACATTGTTCCTCCTCCATCCAGTAAATGTATTACACTGGAAGACTTTGAAGAGTTTTCCAGTGTTAACACTCAATAAAACTGATTTTGTCCTCCAAAAAAATTCTACATATGATTATTAGGCTTTGTTCTCGCTGTTTTCCCATAATATAGCATGTGAATAAATCCCCCAACTTACAAGCAAAATACTTGCAGCCCAATGCCTTCACCTAAAGCACAGTAATATAATTCCCAGCCCATATCCTCTGAAATGGAGCTTTGGTATAAGGTACACAACAAAGGGTCAGGTCCCTCCTGAGCCCTCAAGGGCCAGGGTCACCCAGAGCAGGTCATTCTGGGACACAAGGTTGGTGAGCTAAGACTTTCCCCTTGGTCACATCTAGAGCAGAGGTCTATGGGCATGCGCAGGGATAAACCAGGCCACCAAGAGAAAGGGGAAGGGTTGGGGGTGGGAGTGGGTATACCAAGTGCAGCTTATCTCCTAAAAAGATGGGTGTTCCTAAACTCCCATGGGCTGGGAGACGGTCCAGCTCTTTAAGGTATTGCACAGACAAGGAACACACCCCAAGACCTTCAATATCTTCCTCCTAAAGTTCAGCATTTTCAAGCATTTTTTTCATATTTAATGTCTATTTGAGGGTATTAATTCTCCATCAGCTTCTTTCTTTTCTATTTCTAATTTATACTTTCATTTTCAGTTTATGGGATGCCTTTGTTCCCAGGTACAATTAAGAACCAAGCCAAGGCCAGCCACGGTGGCATATACCTGTAATCCCAGCCCTTTGGGGGACCGAGGCAAGAGGATTGGTTGAGCCCAGAAGTTTGAGGTTAAGGTTAAATGAGCTATCAATATGACACTGCACTCTAGCCTGGGCAACAGAGCAAGACCCTATCTCAAAAAAAAAAAAAAAAAAAAAGAACCAAGCCAGATAGTAAGCAATTTTTCCATGGCCAGGAATGTATGTAATTGGAATTACCATGCTTTTTTCTTAGAGGAAGAAACTAAACTAGAAAAGTAAATTCTATTACATCTCTTACAACTGCTACTCCACATCCTAATACTTTAATACCAATATTATTAGTGTGACAGGAGAAAAAATAAATTCTTCACAGGAAAAATAATGTATCATTCTCCACTGGTTCTGAAGAGGAAGATCCTTTGAATGTTGATGCTACGTGGAATGATGAGTGTGGGTGTGCAAGCTAGGAGACGGCATCAGTGCCCATCAAACGACAGGCTGTATTTCGGGGAGATGATGGGACAACAGAGTACCTGTTGGCTGAAAAGAAGTATCTCAGGAAGGACTCAGAGGCTTAACAGGGATTTCTATCCCTGTGCCATGCACTGTGTGATAGAACATTCCCCACCATTTCTCTCCAATGCCTTCCCTAGCTTTTCCCATAGTGTGATGGCTAAGAACCCAGGCTCTGGAGCCAGAGTACTTCATTTCAACTGCTGGCTATATTGCCACCACTGGCCATGTGACTGTGTGCGATTTCATCCAACATCTTCATGCTTCTGTTTCCTTTCCTGTAAGACAAAGCACCTATCTATCTCCTAAAGTTCTTGTGAGAATTAAATGTGCTGGTACCTGTAAGGGGCTTATAATAGGCCTGGCACGTACTAAGTGCTGTATTTACCACCGCTTACTAATACTTGGTGAAATTCAATGTTTTTGGTGGAGGGAGAATGTGATGAGGAGGCAAGTTCCCTTCCATGGAAACCAAGATGAGAATGAAGACCACTCCTAGGGACAAGTCACTGGATATTTTTATTAAAGTTATTACTATTGATACCATTATCGTTTCAGACCTTTCACTTAATGCACTTTGCTTTATTACATTTGCACGTATGTCCATTCACTTACTCCTTCGTGCATTCAACAAATACTTATTGAGCACTTACTAATTTCTATGTGCTGAGCACTCTTCCAGATGCTGGAAAATAAGGTAGTCAAGATTCCTGCTCCCTTGGCATCTATATTCTCAGGGCAAAGGTAGATGATCAATCACTATGACAACAAATTGAACAAACAAGATAATGTCCAAATTGATACCTGCTGGGATTGTCATCCAGCAGAACTATGGGGTTGAAAGAGACTTGGGGAGGGTCACTCCTTTAGACAGGGTGGGCAGGGGGCCTCTCTGGATGCAACATTGGGGCTGAGAAGTTACTATCAAACAGGAGGCAACTGCATGAAACTGTTGGGCTGAATGTTCTCAGCAAGGAAGGAAAAAGGCCAAGGGCACCAAAATGAAAATCAGCCTGGTGTGTTGGAACAATTGAAAAAAAAGCAGGAGGCTGGTGTCCAGGGAGTGAGGGCAGGAGTGGAAGGACACAAGGTCAGAGAGGGGGGCCAGGCAGGGGTCTTGGAAGGGAAGCCACTGGAAGGAGGAGGCAGAGGAGTGACATAAGCTAATATACTATGTGCAAGTAGAATATGGATTGAACACCTACTGTGTGCAAGGCACAGTGCTGTAGCCTTGGTGGAGAACACCAAGTTAAGCTGGAAAAAAGCAGACCATCATGGATGCTATAGGGGGAATGGATTATGAAAAGGCAAGAGGGGAAGCAACAAGTCCATTGGGGAGAATTCTAGAAGAGAGAAGCAGGTGGCTAGGACTGAGCCTGGAGTTGGAGGAAAAGGCACAGATTTTAGACAGAGCTGAAAGGTTCTTCCAATGACTTACAAATGAATGCTGGCGGGGTGAGCAGAGCGGTAGAGAAATTAACAATGACAAAGAGTACAGCCTTCACAGAATTAATTCAGAAGAGTCACAAAATGAAGAAACAATATAACAACAAGGACAAGCACTGGGAGTAGGAGAGAATCCGATTTCGTATTACATTGTTGCCATATTACATTATTTAAAATGTCCCATTTTAACAACAAGAATAACAAAAATGCAAGATGTGCAAAGAAACACAAAAGTATGGCCTGTACACGGGGAAAAAAGCAGTCAGTAGAAATCGTCTCTGCAGAAGCCCAGATGTTAGACTTACTCGACCAAACCTTCAAATCAACTGTTTAAATATGTTCAAAGAACCAAAGGAAATCATGTCTAAAGAATGAAAGAATGGTGTACAAGAACAGTGTCTCCCCATATAGCGAGTATCAGTAGAGTGATGGAAATTACAAAAATATGCTTGGGAGTACTAAGTCCTTCTCATTTTATAAAGAATTTAGACAAATATATCAAGTGATTACTGTGGCTTTCGGAATCACAATTGAGCTTGTTTAGTGATATGCTGTTTTACAACTTGTGGTGAGTTGGAATTCTTCATTGAAATGTGTTCTTTCCGTTTCATTTGTCTCTGTTGATCCTCCCTTTCTATACGTATTAGTTATCTATTGTTGCATAACAAATAATCCCACACCTTAATGGCTGAAAACAAACATTTATCTCACAGTTTCTGTGGGTCATGGATCCAGGTAAAGCTTGCCTCGGTGCTTCTAACTCAGGGTCTCTCCCAGAACCGCAGCCAAGGTGTCAGCTGCGGCTTGGTCAGTGGAAGGCTCGACTGGAGAAGGACCCCTTCCATGCTCACTCATGTACCTGTCAGGAGGCCTCAGGTCCTAGCTGGCTGCTGGCTAGAAGCATCAGCTCTTTGCCTCTCCACAGAGCTGCCCACAACATGAAAGCTTCCTTCCTCTATTCTGGAGGACCTAAAAGGGAGAGCAAGAGAGTGTGTGTGCCCAGCATGGAAGTCGCTGTCTTTTTATAACCTAATATTTTCATAGGGACGTCCATTACTTTTGCCATATTATCTTTGTTAAAAGCAAGTTAGTAAGTCCAACCCACACTCAGGAGAAGAGGATTGCACAAGGGCATAGATACCAGAAAGTTGCCTACCACCTGATTCTAGCACTTTCAGTGGACTGGACTCTCCCAGGCAGCAAAGAGAAGCAGAAAAAGTAATAACAGTAGCAACCACCAGGACTGCTGACAGCTCAGGCCGATCTTATAAAGTCAGGAGAGGAAAGTTCCTGGTGTCCTCCATACGGGAAGACCACCATGGGGAAAAGTACGACCATGTGAATTCATCAATATTAGTGAAGTTTATGCTGCCTGTGACCGAGTCAGCAAGAACTATACTGGGTCTGCATTATCCAGGAAGTTTCTGAGTCTGCCATCCCAAGCACAATTATTTATATTTGCACCATAAGGTCCTTGTAATCTCATCCCGTCTTCACTGCATAAACCTTCTTAAACTCCCCAACAAACCTTTCCCAAAGTGGTGTTACTTGATGCCCTTGTTGCCCACTCCTAATTGCAGCTTCCTTCATCTGCGTGTGTCTCTTCTCATGACAGTATCATTCCCACCCAGAGGCAGCGCCGGGCATGCCGGTCACACTCTCACACTCAAAAGAATGTCAACGTTCAACAGAGTCCTTCTTCTGTTCTCCTCTGCTCTCCCACAATGTCTTGCTCTATGATGCAGTTTTCCCTGAATTCACTAACTTAACTTGTTCTACATCTGTAATCTGGGCTTTGTGCATTGCTCTTCTTCAATGAAAGGTTTATCTTCCAATTAATAGTTCCCAAGCCCTGCCTGTTGACATCTTCTTCCCTGGAACAAGTTCGTGTGAGCCAATTCCTTACAATAAAATCTCTTTCTCAGCACCCGTCCCCCTACCCTGAATGGGGAGAGCCCTCCCCCTTGGTGCTCTCTCTCTGGAGAAGTCATACACCAACTTAGGTTAAAAGATAAATATCACAAAGCTCAATGAAAATCACCAAAGAGCAATGAAGTTAACACCAGGATAAACCAGATGATAACTGAAAAGTTTCCCTCATTTACATCTTGAATTTCCACCGTACCACCGCCCCGCTTCCCAGCACTACTTCATGGAAAGTGTTGGGCTTTTCTCGACCCTAGAAAAATAGAATTAAATTGTACACTCCAAACCTTTTTCATCTGTGATCTAAAGCAGCTCTTCACTCAGAAGCTGCAAAAACTGGTAACTTTATCCCAGAAACAGTTCCATTCTCCTGTTCTGCATCCTGCCTAAGTCATGATTTCCCAACAGTCAGAGTGCAGAATTGTCAACTGCTTGATCTAGCAGTGGTGTTCCGTATTTTTTAAACTGGGATTCATGATTTCAAAAAGCTTGAAATCCCTTACCTAAAATTGCATTCCCAGTCCTCTAAAAAAAAAAAAAAAAAATAATAATAATAATAATAATAATAATAATAAAATTATCTATGGGTTTCCAGAAGTATCAGAATGATGGAGTGGGTTTGAATCCCGATACCTTACTTACTACCTTAACAAGTGACTTGACTTCTCTGTATATGTGGTTAGTAATTCTTAGCTCTGAAGGCTTTGTACGTCAATATGAGATCATCATCATTCATTTAACAACTGTTGGCTGAACACCTCCCAAGTATAAGGCTATAACCTCTGGAAGATACAAAGATGAGTTAGAGGAAGATAGTGCCCTTAAGAAGCTGAGAATCTAGAATGGGAGATTAAAATCAATAGCTGTGATCAGAGGTAGAAAGTGGTAAAACACCTTCAACCAGCTCTTACAGCAAATGTCACCTCGCCTGAGAGGCCTTCCAGAGCACTCCATCTAATGCAGCCCTCGGTCACTCTTTACCACGTCCCTTTGTTCCCCTTCTTACAGCACTTTCCTTATCTGACATCATCACAGTGCTTCACTTTCTTACTGGATTTCAGTCTGTCTCTTTCTTGAACACGTGAGTACCATAACAACAGAAGCCTTCTCTGTCTCGTTCACCACTGTGAAACGATGCTCCACAAATGCTGGTGGAGTCGCAAAAGACAGATTCCAACTTAGAAGCTAAATGAATGCAGAAGCCAAACGAATGCAGAAGCCAGAGACGATAGGAAAACTCTGGTTTTTAAGTTTTGTGTCATTTCTGGTGAACTCTACAGGGAAATGTTCTTTCCCAAGACAGAGCCTAGGCTCTGGGCCTGGGAAGGAGATACCATGGAATGAGGCTGGAAAAGAAAGAGGAGTCCATCTTCCTACCATCCATCCCCAGGAATGCACAACCCCTGACCTCACCCCGGGTACGGAATGACTGACAGAAGAAGGCATCTTCCTGCAAAATGAAAAAGTGAAATCAACTATGTTAGTTATGGCAGCCCTTTCATGTTTCTTCTAGGGAGTTAATTAACACAATTTTATTTCACACATGTCAGTGACATATGTGAACAAGCATATAAACTTATATCAGGGAGCCTTTAGCCTTAAGAGTACATATACTTTATGGCCAATATCATGAAGCATCTATGGGACAGATACCACTCAAAATAGAACACTGCAAATGTTCTATGGTGATTTTTACATGATTAGACATAGTTTAAACAACTCGGGAAAATCTATGTGCCTTGTTTGAAAAGATTATAATTAAATATCTGATAAAAAGAAAATGACCTATAATTTCCACATTTCTTCTCTTACTTACAGTCCTTGTAAGATCAATAATAAAAATGTAAGTTTTTACAACCTCATTAGAGTCAAATTGCATTTACTAACAATGGCCTCTCTCTTCATTAAAATAATGTTTCATTCAATAATGACTGCAAGTGTCATATCGATTTACCCAGTGCTCCTTGATCTCCATACTGCTAAATGCTCACCACACTGGACTCGACGATTCATGTTAAACTACTCGCCACTGAATGACAATGAAAGAACGTTCTTTCTTTTACTGTTGGATTCACTCTTGAAATAAAGAAAGAGAGCGAGAAAGAGAACGAGAGGAAGGAAGGAAGGAAGGAAGGAAGGAAGGAAGGAAGGAAGGAAGGAAGGAAGGAAGAAAGAAAGAAAGAAAGAAAGAAAGAAAGAAAGAAAGAAAGAAAAAGAAAGAAAGAAGTAGGGAAAGAGAAAGAAAGAAATTATCATCCTATATGTTTTAGCATGGGACATGAGTTTGGGGTAGTTTAAAATAAATTTGGTCTCCAGATATAAACTGGGGACTCTACTGTTTACCAAGCAACTACATGTACTGTCTCATATCTAATGCCCAAAATGTCTAACTATGTATTATTTATTACCATGTGCTACACACTGTTCTCTGAAGATTTGATAGTGGGAAGAAGCAAGAACCTACACTCAAAAACCATATATATAGCAACCTTTGGGATGTAGTGATGGCTATTCCCATTTAATATACAATATAGGTTCAGATTTGGATCTAAGCTCTGCCCACCTTGCTCTGCCCTCCGGAGTAAGCCCGTCAGTGACCGTTTGCATGGAGTGGAGAATCTTAGTGAGAGGGAACCCACGCTTAGGGAAAGGAGAGCTTAGCATGATAGCTGTGACCCAGTTACAAATACCCTAGTGTAGGAGTCAGTGGATTGTGGTGTGTGCCACTGACATCCTTGGACCCACCATAAGGATTCACATCTGGGTCCTAAGAAGCCAGGGGGATGGAAAAGCAACAACAGCAGCAAAAATAAATAAGTAAAATAGAGAGTCATTTCTCTCAAAGTTGTGTGTGCCGTGGGCCATAAGCAGCAGGCTTTAGTGCCACCCCTCCTTGGCCCAGACCAGAGGGTCCCCTCTGCAACACATACTCTCTCCCTTTCTTCTTTCCTAACATAATCCCAGCCTTGTTCAGCTATCCACTCTTCCTTTTAGACAAGGGTGGTGCTCTGGGGAAACTAGCCCCACTCACAGTCTGAGAGTGCGTTTGATGGGTCTCAGAGTCACCCCCCTCCCCCTGCCATTGATTAGCTTAAAAGCCAGCAAGATGCAATCCAGCCCCGATACGGTCTCGTGGGGAAAGTCTCTCACGTCCATTTAGGAGGATATGCAGAAGCCACCTCTTCTCTCTGGACATTGTCATGGTGGGCGTGCTCTGGAACTGCTTGAGTCGTTTTATCACCAAAGTAGAATGAGGCCAAATACTGAACAGACAAAGCCAAGAGACTCACAGGAAAACAGAGTTGAAGCCCCTGGAGTTCACCAACCTACAAAGTGCTTTGGCAGAAGCTATCCCTCCCAAGTCTATTCTCCTCACCTCCCATGTATGAGAGTCCCTGTTACAGCTGGGCACTCAGCCACCCAGAATACAGACATCATCTCCCAGCAGCGTGGTGGGTGCGTTTGATAGAATATAAGGAGAAATGTCATGCGGCAGCTTCTAGGGACCTTCTGTACAAGACAACTGGTCCATGGACATCTTCAATCTTCTCTTCTTCCTGATGCTAGCAGCATGAATATGGTGGCTGGGGCTCTAGTCACCAATTTAATCCATGAGGACAGTGCATACCCATGTAGGAAATGGCAGAGTAGTGAGCTAGAAGGAGCCTGGAAAACGATTAACATTAAAAGGTTAAAATTTCAGATTTTATTGAGTACCGTGACTATAGAAGCCCTGGCCTCTCTATCTCTGGCATTGTACGTGTGAGAGAGAAACAAAGCTCGTTTAGGCCACTGTTAGTTTTGAGTCTCTGTTTCTCACAACCTAACCTAATCCTCACTGGTACATACACTTTCTTACCTTTGGACTTCTCCTTTATTGTCTAATAGATGATAAACTCCACTTGTTGGATTTTCTACTAACTTGCAGCTAGAAAAGTCTGATACATGGAGTGAGGCAATCTTACTCGTACTTGGGTACAAATCACCCCATAGCTTTGCCATGTCGAGGCATGCAGTGTATTGATGGCCACAGTAGGATACATGTGGCATTGGAAAGGTGGTGCCCAGCAGGAGACAGCACTGCCCACAGGTGGCTAGCAGATACAAAGGTGTCCATCAAAAACTAAAAAGAAAAGTGTGCTCATTTGGTCGTCAACACGATAGCTAAGTGGATTTGTGTAGGAGTTAATGCAAGGCACTCCTGAGACTCCCAGAAATATTTGAGGACTAGTCCATTGACTAGATGGAACAATAATTAAAGAAATATGCCTTATCACTCTTAAATTCAGCTGTACTTTTTTTTGACAAATTTATTTAAATATAATTTACATTGCATGCCATTACTCCATTTTAAGTGAACAATTAAATGATTTTTAGTAAATTTACCAAGTTGTACAGCTATTCACATAAATCAGTTTTAGAAGATTTCCTTCCCCCTGTTAAGTCCCCTAATTCCCATCCCCAACTGCATTTCAAGCATGCCCCTCCCCATCACAGTGCTCTCCACATCCCTCAACTGTGGGTCTAACCCCCAACCCCCAAATCCCTGGTGGACACCACCACTATTTGAGCACCGTAGTGTTAATCAGTCAGTACCAATTTGATGGCGAGTACATGTGGGGCTCATTCTTCCAGTCTTGTGTTACCTCACTTCGAATAATGGGCTCGAGCACAATCCAGGATAATATAAGCGGTGCTAGCTTACTGTTGTTTCTTAAAATTGAGTAGTATTCCATCGTAAACATATACCAAATTTTAATAATCCATTCATGAATTGATGGGCACTTGGGTTGTTTCCACGACCCAGCAATAGTGAATTGTGCTGCCATCAACATTCGGGTGCAGATGTCTTTATCATAGAATGTCTTATGCTCTTTTGGGTAGATGCCTAATAATGCTATTGCCGGATCCAATGGTATTTCTATTTTTAGCTCTTTGAGAAATCTCCAAATTCTTTTCCACAGAAGTTGCACTAATTTGCTGTCCCACCAGCAGTGTAAGAGTGTTCCTGTTTCTCTACATCCTCACCAGTGTTTTTTTTTTTATTTTGGGATTTTATTTCTTAAAAAAATTTAAACCAACCTACCTACCATTGGCTGAAATTCAGTAGTCTTCACATCTAATTTCAATGGCCCCACTCTCCACTAGGCTTTAAATCTCAGGCCAACTATTGATAGTATTAAAGAGGGCAAGGGCAAAATCCAGAGAGCTCAGATATGCTCATTTAAATATTTATTCCAAATTGCAGAAAAGCATCCTGACCCATCAAAAATTGTGAGCAAGGAAAGTAAAAATAAATATAAGAAAGTAAATATTTTGATATGGCAGCTTTGGCAATTATAAGAATTTTAGGTTGTATTATGATGAAATCTTAAAAATCACTATTTAAAAAATTATTCAATAATTTATACCACAAACACTTTTATCCCTACCCACATTAAGCCTCATTCTTGAATTTCACTAGTAAGACACAGATTCAGTTTGTGAAATGCAGTGGGGCTCAGAAAATAGGGTAAGGTCAGGATTAGGGTGGGGATTCAAAGAAGCTATATGTAGGGATGGGAGGAGTGACCAAGTGCGGCTCAGGTGATGGGGGTCAGGGATGGGCTGAGGATAAGCTAATATTTATACAAATCCATATGGAAACCCTTGCCCACAAGGCTTAGTTGGGAGCAGTTCTACATTCAAAGAACAGGAAAATAAGAATTCTGATTTTTATATATGTTGTCCCCAAATCTCAAGAGTAACCCAAATACATAGGTCTACAATAACTGTTATTTCAATTTTTATCCTTCCCAGTTCTTGAACAGAATTCTTGAATTCTGCAAATCCCAGATGCTTATCACTTTCCTACCCAGGATGACTGTTTTTCTCAAAAATACTAATCTATTCCCATCATCTCCCCGATCACATCTGCACCTAAAACTTCCACATGACTTGCTAATAAATGTCACATGCTCAGATATTGCCAAGCCCCTGAAGAATTTAGTTTATCTTCCCTTTTCATTTCTTTTCCTAAATAATAATTTTTAAGAAAAGTCCATGACATTTATCCTTGCTACTTTTTCCCAGACTCCAGATTCTGCATAACACTCTTCAGATGCAGAGTGGATAAAGTCAGAATCTTCCCTAGTATACATGAAAAGGGCAAAGCCTAAGAACAGTCATACATTAATAATTCAGATCACATACTATATACTACATGGTAATTTAAAAATATAAATATTTAATCTTTTAGCTGCAAAATAGGTGTGAAAATCAATGTATCCTTGACAACCTAAATGATGGTCATGTTGAAATGTTACTGTTCAACAGGAGTAAAAATCCATTAAAAAACTGGAATAAACTTATTTCTTTATACCACAAGATTAGTGGAAGCTTAATAGTTAAGAAGACCCAAAACTAGTAACAGAGAGAGGGCTGTAAAATGCTCAATCTTGTCATAAAAGTATTACCTTGTGTCCAATATTTACTAATACAGTCAATCTTAAATATAAGTCTGAATGCACCATTCACCTTATTTAGGTATTTCGTAATAGCAATACTCTAAATCCATTGCTAAAGTCTGTATTAAGCAGCTTTGCTGAGGTGGCAAACAACTCAAAGTCTTAGTGGTTTACAACGACAAACATTAAATTTTCCTCATTTTATGTATCAGTACCAGCTGGTGATCTGCAATGGCTGTTTCACATGTCTTCCTCTCATAGGGTCCAGGGTTAAGGTGCAGTCCCTATTTGGGACATGTATTCTCATGGCAGGAAGTTGGTGGATCCATGCAATGGTTCTTAAAACTTCTATTTGATTGAAATAAATACCATATCTACTCTTATGTCATTGGCAAAGCAAGTCCCATGGCCAAGCCAATGTAACGGGCTGGGGATATAAAGTTATCCTATAGGAGACACTGTAATTCATGTGGCAGTGGATGGGTTGTGTCATCCTGTCTTTGTCCATTTTTGGGTATAAATTACCAAGACCAGGTAATTTATAAACAATAGATATTTACTGTCTCACTGTTCCAGAGGCTGGTAAGTCCAAGACCAAGGAGCCTGCAAGTTTGGGGTCTGGTGAGGGAATTCATCTCTGCTTCCAACATGGTGCCTTGAACTCTGGAGGAGAGAAACACTGTGTCCTTGCCTGGCAAAAGGGATGGAAGGGGAAAAGGGCAGGAAAGGGAAACAGCTTCTTCTCACCTTTTTTATAAGTGCTCTTATCCCCTGTCTTAATCACCTCCTCAAAGCCCCACCTCTTAAAACCATCACATTGGCAATTAAGTTTCAACATATGAATTTTGGGGGACATATTCAGACCATAGCACATTCTCTTACAAGAAAGGGGACTATGCAGCTGGATTGATAACACAATCCACCACATATACTTTACACTGTAAGCCTTGGGAAGTTATTGCAAGGTTTCCATAGGGGAGTTGCAGATTCATATTTGTGTTTAAAGTTGATCATATTAGCAAATTTTGCAGGGAAAAGAACAAGATAAAACATCTTCACGGCCCCTGTTTACCTCAGGAGTTCTGTGTTTTCTTACTTAGCCATTTCATCTCCAGTTGTTCTTTTGGTTGTCTCCTTCTTTCATTTATCTTTAGTATTTTCCTTTGTGCTGACATCTTTTCCCTTCAGAAAACACATGCAGTATGCTTAAATTGAATCCCAGGCTCTTTTCCCTACCTTCACAGGCAAGTTTCATGGAAGAGTCGTGCACAAGCCCTGCTCCCTCAGTAAGCCTTCGCACTCACTTCTTCATGCCCTTCATTCTACCAGAAGTACACTTTGAAAGATCACCAATGACTCATCAGTTTCTTTACAATCCTTATTTTACATGCACTATTTCAGCATTTGACATTTTTGATCACATTCTCTTTACATTTTCTCCTCCCTTGGATTCTAGGACATCACTCTCCCCTGGATCCTCTCTGGCCCTCCTGTTTGCTTCCCATGCTCTCCTGCTTTCACCTTGGAAAGTGCTGTGACTCTCCTGAGTGCTGGCTGTCCTTGGCCACTATTGTCTTCCTTCTGTTTGTGCTCTGTCTGTATTCTCTTACTATTTCCAGAGTTAAGATAATTCTACAGCTGTGATTCTAACTCAGGTTTTGCTCCTGACCTTTAAACTTGTGTGTCCCTGCTAGGCATTTTCCCAAATACTCCATGTTTACTTGTACCTCCTGAACTTCATAATCCTGTTCCTTCTGTCTAAAACTCTTTCCCCTTTTACAGCCTAATCCTTATTTAGATTGTACTATTCAACCCAAACATTTCCTCTATAGAAAGCTCTTTCTGGCTACCCATTGTGTGTTAGCAACCTCTTCCGCAGAGTCTGTGCACGGCTCCATCATGGCACTCATCACACTATTGTCATTGCCAGTTTGCCTGCTTTTCCTCTCCTGTTAGAAACTCAGCTCCTTTAGGGAAGAGACAGTGATTTGTCTTTGCGTACATAGCAACAATTCCATGTTCAGCACATGGCAGGTACTCAATAATGTTTTTAAATGATTGAATTAATTAAAAATGAGTGAATTAGTGAGAGATGGTGAGATTCCTTTGAATACGTATATACGTTTGGAAAAAGAGTTGGAGAATCAAATTAATTAATTAATTTTTTTTTTTTACCAAAAATGTTCAAAACTACAGTGTATGCTACAAAGGAAGTGATAGGAATGGGTGTGGGAAGTGTGAGAACATTTATTTCAGGTCTCAAAAACTTGCTATGAAAAGACCCAAGTATGAATGAATAACAGCAATATTTTTCCACAGAATCTAGGCTATCTTGTGAGAATTTTTTTAAATTATGAAATTTTATTTTCATGATCATCTGAAAATAATAGAATCTGAATTATATGAATGACCTCATAACCACACATCCCACATAATTTCATTGCCCATATTTTCATATGTATTTATGAAATGAATACAAATAGTTGCAAAGTGAAACTATTTTAAGTATCCTGGCTGTATAAGTCAGAGAGTTCAGGACCATTAAGGATCTATCTGTATCTATCTATCTATCTATCTATCTATCTATCTATCTATCTATCTATCAAGGGATTTGTTACAGGGATTTGACTTTACACAATTATGGGAGCTAGTTAAGAATCAGTCTCCGTAAGTCTCTTATCCTTGCATCTGATGCTGAAGGTTGAAATCCGAGGGGTGGGTAGTCAGAAAAGAAGATGGTGTAAAGTCAGGGAGACCAAGAATAAGCAGGAACACACAAGCACAAGCTAGAAACTACAAGTTGTATCGGATCATATTGTCTCTGCTCTTAGTGATGCTGGTGTCCTGGAGAAGTTGGGGTGCTTCACTGTGGAGCTAGATAAACACACCTATCCTGGGTGTCTGAGAATCTGTAAGAGGATCCAGGGGAAGATGGAAGAGTTATAGGCCCAGCTATTGCATCACACAAATTGTGTGAGCCATCATGTAAGTGACAATGTGTGTGAGCTGTAAAATAATTGCTGGGTCACTTCCACTCTCCAAATCTTGTACGATAATGTCTCTTGTGATTCACTTTAACCGGAAACATATAGGAAAAGTGATTCTAAGAAATGCAGTTTGGTCCAGCCAAGTCCACACATTGCAGAGCCACCACACAGACTTACACAAAGTAAACCATAAATAACGTGATGTATGGCAAATGATCACGGCCTGGTGTATAATAATTACAATTTATTGAAAAATTTCTGTATGTTCTATTCTTCAGTCATTAACTCATTGAACTACCACACAATGCTGCAAGGATTATTATTGTTCCCATTTTCAAGATATGGAAACTGAATCCCAAAGTGATTAGGTAACTTGCTTAAAGTCACAGAGTCAATAAGTAGCAGAGAGGTAGTATTCAAACCACCACACAGTCTTGCTTTAGAGGCTCTGCCTTTACCCACTAGACTCTGCCACCTCCCTATGGGACAACATGAAAAAGCTGTAGCAGAATTGAGTCAAGAAATGGCATTGCATTCTAAGTCTGCCAAGGGCAAAAGGCGCTGGGCCATGTGGAGAAAAGGGAACACTTGTACACTATTGGTGAGAATATAGATTGGTGCATTCTGGAAAACAGGATGGAGTTTTCTAAAGACATTAAAAATAGAACTACCATATGATCCAGCAATCCCTCTTTTGTTCATATAGCCCCAAAAATTGAAATGCCAGCCACCTTGTAAAGATATCTGCACCCGCATGTTCATTGCAGCATTATTCACAATAGCCAGGATATATATGTAAACAACCTAAGTGTCTGTCGACAGATGGGTAGATAAAGAAACCCCGTGTGTGTGTGTGTGTGTGTGTGTGGTGCATATATATTAATACAATGGAATATTATTTTGCCTTAAAAAAGAATGAGATCTTGCCTTTACTACAACATGGATGAGCGCCGAGCACATGCTATATGAAATAAGCCAGACCCAGAAAGAAAAATATTGCATGATCTCACTTACATGTGGAATATAAACAAACAGATAAATATACAGACATAAAGAACAAAAGAGTGGTTACAGGGGTGGAGGGAGAGGAGAGAAATGGAGAGATGTAGGTCAGAGGATATGTAAGAGGAACAAGTCTGGAAACCTAATGTACAACATGAAGACTACAGGTAATAAAGCTGTACCGTTATTGGGATTCATGCAAAGCCAGTGTATTTTAGCTGCTCTTGTCACAAGACAAAAAAATGGGTCATTATGTTGGATGATGGATACGTTAATTTGCTTTATTGTAGTAACCTTTTGACTATTTGTATCCCATAACATCATGTTGTAGAACTTAAATATATGTGATATGATTTCTTTTTTTTTTAAGAAAATGACCTGGGCCATCAGCCCCTATTTTCTGTTGTGGGCAGTATAGCATTGTTCACCTCATTAAATTAATGGTTTAAACTTTGCTGGAATTTATTTTGTATATATTTATTTTTATTTTATGTTGTGTAGAAAGTATAAGGAAGTATAAGGAATTTATTCCCCATTTATATTTGTATATATAACTTTTATGATAAAAATAATTAAAATCAATATGGCTCTCCAACAGTGAGCAGCTTTATTCATATTTCGGCAAGCTCAATTGCTTCTGACAGAAAACAGGGACATGAGGAGCCAACATCTCTGAGTATATGATTACTATATTGAAGGATAAATAAATGAGAATAAATGAATGAATCATTAAGTCCATAGGGAAATACTTTTTAAAAAACCCTCAATTCCCACTAAATGAGAGATGCTTTTGCCAGATGATATTAAGTTCTTAAATTAAATGTGCATGCAAATCATCCAGTCACAAAAAGCCAGATTTTCACAATAAAATATTTCCTTTTTGTCTCTGGGGGCAGGTTTTCAAATGTCCCCAAAATGCTCTTGGAGGCAAAGGCAGTGGGAATCAAGACTGTCTGGACAGAAGTCTCCTGAGACTTTTCTTGTGCAATCCTGTGTGTAATTCAGCAATTGAAAATGAAAACGCACTTGGAGTTTTCTGTGACAATGACCGCATTGCACAAGCACGGAGCTGCTTTCAATCACTGAACCACTTCCTCCTTACAGGGATCGCCTGCATTTCCTTTACCCCACGTTATGCGTTAGGAGAGGCACGATGCCTGTAACATGTCTCACCTGACAAATGCCATGGGACCGCCCTAGAGACTGAGCCTGGTTGACAGAGAGCTGGCCCCTGCCCATGGCAGTGCAATCCTGAAAAGCTAATTTGTATGAAATTCTGAAACTACAGTTCTCTGCAGATATATTCTGTCATACGTAAATTGTATTTCCCCTAAAATCGCTCATTAAAACCTTGTCTGCAGATCATCTGCCCGTCCTGACCCTGGGGTGACTCCTGTCAGCATCACTCTGGTTGGACGGTGGTGGCCACACATACCACAAGTCCAGCCAAGTTGGCTCTGCCTCACCTGCTGCTCAGAATCTTCTCTCATCCCTTACGGAGTGCCTAATGATCCCACAGAATTCTCCCAAACTTTTTTACTTTCCCTAAATTAAATCAGTTCTTTCTCATTGCCAAAACCTGACGAGACCCATCCACTGCCTTCTACCCTACCTCAAAAGTGTAGTCTGCCCTTTAGGACTTACATGCGCTTTATTTTAGTCTCAGGGAAATAGTTAACAGCTCAAATAAATTCTTTTCTTCACTCCACCACACAGTTGATTGTTTCTCTCTCACTTTTCCCAGAGTATGCTTTAGACTTCTTTTTCTTTCTTTCTTCTTTTTTTTCCCACCTGACACAAGGTGCTGTCATTGTCTCTTATAAAAGTTAAAAATCCTGGGTTCCTATTCTGCCTCTTCCACCAACAGTGTGATCTTGTTCAAGTCACCTAATCTTTCTGATACTGTTTTCTCATCTATAATGTGTTAATAATAATCACAATGAAATAAAACAATAAACATAAAAAGATCTAGATGTTAGATACTAGAGCACACAAAATGTTCACTATGTACCAGGCACTCTTTTAATACTGTATACATATTAATTTTTTAAAATGCAGAAGAATGATTAAATAATTTTTAGCATATCCAAACCACAGAATACTATGTAGCCATTAAAAATGAGACATAATAACATGGAACTATATTAATGATATAATATTAAGTGGAAAATCAAGTTGCAGAACAATATACATAACATGATCATTTACATTTAAACTATACACTGGATATATGAATATCTCTCTGTATATCTACAGATCTAGCTATACACATACATACATGAACACATGTACAATTTAAATTTTTACAAACCATGTATTTATAGATCTCTATAGATTAAATTTTGCAGCGAACATTTTAAAAACAGAATAAATGGAGAAATGGCTATAAAAAGAAAACTTGACTTTAACAAGCATATTAGAACTGACAATTTAGGTAAGTTAGTATTATACTCATGAAAGTAGAAACTTTGGCTAGAAATTATCTTAATTCCAATCATGATTTTTAAAATAATTTTTATGTACTCCTTTAAGAATTGCCAACTAAGCTGGCATTGCATTTTTTTGAATATTCCCCAATGACAGCATAGATTTCTAATTTGGGGATGTTTGATTTTCTTTTTAAACAGACATTGGTCATTTGTCATCTTGGCTGATGAGTAAAATTGCTAATCAGGCTGAGCAATGGTAATTTTAGTCAAAACTGTATCATAGACGTCTCATTCTTATTCAAAGAACTGTAATTTTTAAGGGATGTTTCAGAGGCAACAGTTCACTCCTTTTACAGGACATAAAGCCTCAAAAATATTTACAAACTCTGTTTCAAAATAATAAGCCTGATAATGCTTTGTGGGAAGAAATTTGCATGAACAGTGTAGATAATATTAAAGAAATAAATCAGCACTGACTTTCTTTGTAATTTTACACATCTATATAATTAATGGCTTTCTTGTCTTTAAGGTCATAACAAAAATGCCCCATTTCTTCATCTATCAAACTCTTAAACATTCTATCAATATTTTAATTATTTTATCTATTGTCCCTTTAAATTGTAGCAAAGTCAAGAACTTCTTGTATCTACTTAACACTTAAATTTTATTTCACAAGTATCTTGGAAATTGTTATTGTGGTCAAGATTTTTGTTGTTAGTTATTGTTGATTTTGTTGTTTTTGCTATGTTTTGGCAGAAGTCCATTTACTTAGCTAAATTCCACTACTCAGGTTCCATTCTTACCAGTTAGTTGCCATTTGGAATGAATCTCTAAACTTTTTAATAATTCCATCAGTCCTGGAAGTTATTAGGTAAATACATTACTTCTCACCTCAGAAATCTTTCCTACCTTCTTTAATAATAATATTCCTGAACTAGACAAGGATGCCCACTTTCTCCTCTTCTATTCAACATAGTGCTCAAAGTCCTAGCTATATCAATCAGGCAAGAGGTGGGTATTAAGGGCATCCAAGTGGGTGCACATGAGATCAAACTCTCGCTGTTCACCGATGATATGATATTATATCTAGAAAATCCCATGGATTCTTCCAAGAGACTCCTAGA
>CAUYRT010104702.1:0-32483 GCA_963574885.1 Lepilemur ruficaudatus | reverse complement strand
AGAGTGTGCCTATCTCTCCACATCCTCGCCAGCATTTGCTGTTTTGGGATATTTTGATAGAGGCCAGTCTCACTGGGGTTAGGTGGTATCTCATTGTGGTTTTGATTTGCATTTCTCTGATGATTAGAGATGATGAACATTTTTTATATGTTCTTTGGCCATTATTCTGTCTTCATGGAGAAGCTTCTGTTCATCTCCTTTGCCCATTTATAAATGGGGTTTTTTGCTTTTTTCTTGTTAATTCTTTTGAGTTCTAGGTAGATTCTTGTTATCAGACCTTTGTCAGAGGTGTAAAGAACAAATATTCTCTCCCATTCTGTGGGTAGTCTATTTGCTCCGAAAATATTCTTTTATCATAATTAATCACATAAAGAAGAAAAAAGAGCAGCAAAGTGGTCACCTAAAAGCATAGTGACTCCATTAATTACAAGCTACCCAAAGAAATATGAGCAGTTATCATCCACTGAATTTTAACTCCTTTAATAGCTATGCTGGTATTCGTTTTCATGTTGGTAAATAATGTGGTTGGTTTGCTTTATTACTTTCTCTTTCTTCAGTTACTAGCATTGAGCCAGATGTTTGCTCAATCACAAAAGACAATGGCTAATCCTTATTATAACCCTGCCCAAAGTTTAGAATTGTCCGTTCTATTTATTAGGTTAAGACCAGGGTGTGCCAAAAATTAGAGTGTGTGTATGGGGCCATGGGAAGAGCATGACCCTTGCAGAAGAGAAATGGATTGTGGCCTGGCTTTTGCCACGAGCTCATTCTGAGATCCTGGGTTAGCAGTTTGACCTCTCCTGGCTCTGAATTTTCTGCATCTGTTTGAAATGATTGGATTAGGTGGTCTCTAAGGTCCTCTAAAGTTCCAAATTTCATGACTGCATCCATCAGGCAACCTCTTAGGCTATGCTCCAAGTTCCTTAGAGGCCAGAAACATGACCCAGTTATTCACACTCAGGCCAAGACCACAGACCCAAACCATCAAAACGTTCTTCCCAAACATGTTCAGAATAGCTCAGAGAGCCAATGGATATAGAGGAAACCATTTCCAGGAACAGTCTGTCTAAGAGACACATTCAACAATGGGCCAAAATTACACATCAAATTGGTAGAGGTGGGGTCATGAATCTAATCAAGTGCAAATAAATGGGGAAAATGACACTAAGCTTTGTACTGGGTTATAATGAGAGTTGTTTGCAGAAATGGCTGCTATCCAAACTAATACACTGAGAAGGATGACCCAATATTTGGGAATAGTTATGGAAAAGTTTAGAGCTTAAGCTTCCTAGGTCTTTGTTTATCTTAGCTATATCAATTGGGTTAAACATGCTGAGGTATAACATTTTGGGAATAAAGGATTGGAAACACTAGGGAAAAAATAATCATTTGTGTATTTTAGAACACTTTAAAAATTTAACTATATAAAATGCATTTAAAAATCACACATTTATAACAATGAAAATTTTTAGGTCACGTTAATCAGCAATTACATGGCTCAAAACCTGCCCTTTAGATATGACTTTATATTGACTCATGCATTTTTAAATAACATTTCATTGTTTTTATGGCATAAATGAGAAAAAAAATTTCCTTAGGGGAAGCAAATTTCTCTTATTACAGAATGTGCTTAGGTTAAAAATGTTAACAGCTCATGGATGAATTCATTAGAGCAAATTATAATAAATTGGCCCTTAGGACTCATACTGCTCACCTCTTTCTCCCTAAGAAAATAAACATCATGAAAGTGGACATATATCTATTTTCTTTACCACATTAGTCCCCCCTTATCTATGGTTTTGCTTTCTGTGGTTTTAGTTACCCATAGTACAGCACAATAAAATGTTTTGAGAGAGAGAAAAAGAAAGAACATAAACATAGCTTTTATTATGGTATGTGGTTATAATTGTTTCATTTTATTATTATTGTTAATCTCTTATGGTGCCTAATTTATAAGTTAAACATTATCATAGGTATGTATAGAAAAAAAAACATAGTATATATAGGGTTTGGTACTATCTGTAGTTTTAGGCACCCACTGGGTCCTAGTCCTTGGGACTACCATACACTACAATGTCTAGCACAGTGCCTAACACATAGTAGGTACTCAAATATTTTATGATGAATGAACTAATGACTCTTGGTATATATTATAATGGCTATGTAAACAATTGTTCACACTGAGAAATTCAGAAATTAAAGCATTTCCATAAGACATAGCATTAAGTTAGTGCCAAGTAATAAAAACTATGCAAAGAGAAGCCTAATACTTCTGGAAACCTCCAAAGAGAAAAGGAACACCTCAAACTCAGTCCCAGAGGTTTCAAAAAAAGTAGTGACATGCATGACCTGACAGTGAAACTGGATGAAGAGAATTCTCTGAAATGAGACAGATTATGATTTTTCATCTCTGAGTTAGCACACTATGTTTTCAGTTGAAGCTGATTCCATTCCTTTAGAGCAGTGGTGCCCAACCTTCTAGGCACCAGGGACAAGTTTCATGGAAGACAACTTTTCCACGTACGGGGCAGGGAGATGGTTTCGGGATGATTCAAGTGCATTACATTTATTGTGCAGTCAAACCTCTCTGCTAATGGTAATCTGTGTTTGGAGCTGCTCCCCAGTGCTAGCATCACCGCCTCAACTCCACCTCAGATCATCAGGCATTAGATTCTCACAAGGAGCACACAACCTAGATCCCTCCCATGAGCAGTTTACAGTAGGGTTCATGCTCCTATTAGAATCTAATGCCAGGCTGATCTGACAGGAGGCGGAGCTTATGCAGTGATGCAATCAGTGGGAAGTGGCTGTAAATACAGATAAAGCTTCACTCACTCACCTGCTGCTCACCTCCTGCTGTGCAGCCTGGTTCCTATCAGGCCACTGAGGACCTGTACAGGTCCACAGCCTGGGGGTTGGGGGCCATAGCTTTAGAGCGCTGTCCTCCACTACTGTTGAGGATATTGGAAAGAATGTAGTGCCAGTTTCAGGCTGCTTGACCCTGGATGCTATGTCTGCTACTTTCTAGCTGTGTACACTGTGCTGACTCAAACTTTCTGAGCCTTAGTTTCTCATAGGTTTATTGGGAGCTTCCTTACAAGTCTTCTGGAGAAACACAGAGAAATTATATGTGGAGGCACTAGTATATTGCCTGAACAGATAATATATGCAATGAAATTGAGTGGTTATCATCACTGAGTGTATTTATAATACCTTATTATATACTGCTGACATAGAGAAAAGAATATTTAAACTTAGCATTCCTAATGAATATCTGCCTTCAAAGAAAAAAAAGGTCCATATAAATTCATAATGCCTGAGTCTTTTCTATTTCCAAGTCTGAAAAGATAAATAAATAAAACTTCTAATAACAGAGATGTGAACTCTGAAAATCAAAAGGGCTTAAAGGGTTTCTTCTTTGAAACTTTTCCTATGTGTAACAACCAAGTTTGAATGTGTAATGCCAATTTCTCACACGAATCATCTCCTTCCATTTGATTTATTTCCATTTCACGAGGAAGTTATGAATGTAATCCGAAAAATGGCAACTTGTTTTTCCCTCGAGTGTCTTTCAACTATCCCTTCACTTGACTACCCCCAAATCCACTTTACTGCCTTTTAATATTCTTTGGGACTGATAAAATATCAAAAAAATGACTTTTATGAAAGATAATGCTTCATCTTTATGATTACATATGATTATAGCTTTCTTAGAGTAAGAGTCAAATGTAAATATAGACTTTTTTCAATTATCCACAGGCAGTTTATTTAAAAGTTAGATTTTAAAGTATGCATTATATAAGGCACTTGTATTCAAATGTAAGAAAAAAAGTACTTTAGGGACAAACATAAATGATTCTTGGTAATTCATTGTTTTAGTTTATATTGGCCACCACTGCCCTCCATCGCAGATAATTGAATTGGCAGCATCAGTGAGTACTGATAATGAAGGCAATAATTCTTTAAAATCTTAAATCACAGGGTAGAAGTTTTATAAAAGGCAAAAATTCATAGGGCCATGCACATAACTCAAACACTGTAAGAACTTCATTACACTAAAGCCAATATACTTCTCACAAAGCAGAATACAGTCTTTTGATTTTCTTCAACCCCGTCAGGAGCTAATGCTTGATCCCAGATGAAAAGATAAAGGATTGGGACCTTCCTTAGGCTCATTCACATAACATTTCTATACTTTTAATGTTAGCTGTGAAGTCGCCGGCATTGCTAACAAGATCCATCAAACACAAAACAGGGTCACACTCCTACAATGTGACTGTAATTGCAAACAATCAAGTACAAGAATTCTAAATGTGACTGATGACTTGTTGGCTGCAACGTGGTTCCCCTGGGAAGCCGGCCCTGAGACAGAGTTCAGAGTGTGTTGTGTGTATTGAGGAGCGATTTGGGGGCTTTCACCCATGAAAGGGAATGCAGGGAAGCAGGAGTGAGCAGAGGGAGAAATTGAACTGTCATGCAGGTCTGACGTCGGCAGGCCCCAGTGGGAGCTAGAATGGTCCTTAATTGTCTGGGGTTGGGCTCAAATGGCCAGGCATAAAATACAATCACACTGATCCGTTGTTGAATATGGGCCCACCCCACTAACGGCGTGACAATGGGGCAACTGGCTTGCTGCATCTGGGATAATTCTTTTTAGGCATTGAAAGTTTCTGTCAACAGCCCTCTCAGTAACTAGGGCAACAAGTTCTTCACTGAACGGGTATGTGGTTTGCATGTCACGGTGTCACCACATCCTTCAAAACTTCCAAGTTAGATAGAACCTCTTATTATGATTCCTGATAGGATAGATCTGCCTGCAACAGGTGAGGGGACCCCACCCAGAGTCTCTGCTTCCCATTAGAGAAGGCTGGCTTGGATCTGACCATTCCACCACCGATGAGCAGTAGCTGTTGCTACGAT
The DNA here is from genome assembly GCA_963574885.1 of Lepilemur ruficaudatus. Taxonomy (NCBI): domain Eukaryota; kingdom Metazoa; phylum Chordata; class Mammalia; order Primates; family Lepilemuridae; genus Lepilemur; species Lepilemur ruficaudatus. Next base: position 27,563 of record CAUYRT010104702.1, on the reverse strand, counting down.
CACTCCAACCACCAGAGGCTTCTCCGGAGCAGCAGGAGTATCAAATCCAGAAAATGACGAGGACATAAAAATTAAATTTACACAACTTTAAATAATTTCTTAGTGAGAAAAATAATTTCTCACAAGATTTAATTCCAACTCTGTAGGGATTACGCTATTTGTTATTTTATTTTATAAAATAGAACACCTGTTGCAGTCAATAATTTGTGGTAATTCTTACTATTCTTGCCTACACTAAAGCCAAAAATAGTCATGCCCCTGAAATGGTGGCTACTTTAGGTCAGTGACTATTTTATAACATAATCGGCATGCTTCAAAACTTTCTACCTGATATTTAAATGAAAACTAGAGATAATCAGTACTAAAGTTCATCTTCAATCTATTTTCTTGCCTCTTGAATTCTAAAGGAAGCTTGTTTGGGAAATTGGCCTCCTTCTTGTATGAAGTATCATGTGAGGCGTCAGGTGTTAAAGAATTAAAAACAAAAGCAGCGTGCATTGCTGTGAGTCAGTAGAGGCTTTGGTCTGCTCCTTGTTGCAAAAGACGTGATGCTCTCTAAACGGAAGGAGCAATCAGCCCATGTCAGGTCTGCCCCCAGGAACGTTTGACACTGTCACACTTGAGGGCCATCCCACAGGCTGAGCCAATCACTCGATGTTCAATGGAACTTAACAATAAAATACGCCACAATAAAAGTGCCAACTGAAAGCATCACAACATATAACTAAAGCTGTTTGTATTTTGTAGGCTTTCTAAAATGAAAAACCTTGACCTGTCTTTTTTCAAATGGGCTTACTGGCACTTGACAGTCTTTCCATTCTTGCTCTCGTTTGGCAAGAAACACAGTAAGACATACTCCCATGGTGGAGAGAAATGGCAGGGGACCAAAAAATAAAAGTGTCTTTGGTTTCTGTAAACATGAATTGTGTCTAGCTTGGCCTTACATGCGTTTGAAGGAATAGACAAAGAAAAAGCAAGGCATACTTTTTCCTTACGGGAAAGACAGAGAAACTGTTAGCTTTTTCCTTTTTTGCAAAAGAATTATTTAGTAGTTTTTCCTGTCAGATGTTTCTTTTATTTTTATAGCAAAGACAGCGATAATCCATTGCTATAACTTATGAAAAATAATTTTAACATGGAATTGCACTTTCAAAATTAACAGGCCTGGAAAAATGTCTGTCTAAATTTTAAAAAAAAGAATTTTTTAAATTACATTTATGGGACTGTCATTAATCCCTGATTTACATCTAAATGTTCTAGCTATAAGGATGAATGTATTTGTTCACCCAACAAGCAAAATTTGCCCAGGCACAAGAGTAGACTCTGATTTATTTCACACAACTCAATTCGCTTGTTGCAATGATGATCTTTAAAAGAGTAGTGTAAAGGTGAAACGTTCACAAGAACAAAGTGCATGTCTGTTTCAGAAATCAGTCCATGTACCATCTTGACGCATAGCAGACACTTGATAAATACGATTACTATCTCCAAGCATATTTCTTTTTACAAATTTGCATTGCTTTTAAGGAAGTCCCGAAATTGGCGATGTATTAATATTTCCTAACATCTGAAAATTCAGAGTTCATGATGCTTATAAATGCTCTTCCTTGGAAACTCTGTGAAGATTGGGAAGACTTTCAAAGGCACTCCAGAGGATGACTTGACTTGTAGGGTAAAGAAATTTGGTTCATCCTTATTTTTAAACAATCTTCAAGACAGCAAAGTAAATGGAAATTGGTTTGATGTGTACATGTGAACGAGAATGGTCATAGACTTTCAGAGCTAGATTGATACTTTAGAAGTCTTCTCATTCAAATTTTTTAATTTTGTATTTTCACTGTTTTATGAGAAAAAAAGTTTTAAAAAGATGCTCTTTTATAGTCTCAGGGCTAAAATTTTTAGAAATTTAATGTAAATGGTAAGACAATAACTAGAAGAACCTGAAATTTTATTAAATGTTCACTATCTTAAATAGCAAATATCAGTAGTTCAGTAATTATTGAGTCTGAAAGGAATTTTATTCTGGAATATAAAAGCTATTATATAGCTATAATTCATACAATATCAAAATAGGTTTTTTGCTGTTGTCTAATCATTAAAGAGAGGCAACGGTGACCTCCCTGAGACCTCAAGATTATGTCAAGAACAGATAAATAGAAAACCACTTTTAGAAAGTCTGCATCTTTCCCCTTCCACTTCAAGAAAATGGATGCAAGATAACTTTGAGGACTTCAGCTCTCCTCACACCATCTTCTATTCTTAGGGTAATTTGGAAAAACAATAATAAAAATGTCCTATACACTAAGGTTTCTTGGAAAAATACAGGAGCCACTGTGGTTACGGTGTGGTATCCCTTTGTTGGATACAGAGTGCTTATTTTAAATAATGATGATGGGTTTTATGAACATCCTTCCCATTCATGGCTCCATCCCTGAAGATCTGCAGAAAGTTTCAAGATGTCACTGGTTGTTCTCCCTGAAGAGTTTTTTGTGGAAGAGAGATGTACTGGGTACATTTTTTTTACACTATGAGTCCTGCCAAATCCTGAGTCTAAGCTTCACTGAAAGGCATCCTTGGAGATGACTTTTGTAGATGGCTCTCTTCTCCTCATCTCCCGCCTCAGTGCTGTCTGTGAAATGAACAATGAAGCAGAGCGATGGAGCCTGCTGGGGTCTGGAAGTCTTGATTATTTGTCACTCTTGACTAATGTCATGACAATATCATAATACCCTTTGGAGAACAGAGAGCAAATCAGGGTTATAGACACTTCAATATTTTCAGAGATTTTATTAGAGGTGGGAGAACCACAAATATCAAAACAAGAAATTACAATACTGGGATTATTGTCTAGAAAGCAAGTAATTATGACTGTCAGGACTTGAATGCTTCTGTGAAAGGGATTTTCATGACAAATTTAGACATACAGCAGATTCACCACTGTTTATAATTTCTCTTCCTGACATCAAGTAGCAGTGTTCTCACAATCAATGGCATATGCTTCCTTTGTACCAGGGACCAATTATTCTGTCACAACAGAATGGAAGCCTTCAGTAGGTGACATCATGTCCTTGGAGCTTCAGTGGTTCACAATTGCTAGAACCAGCTTGATGTGAATGACAGCCATGAAGGGAAGGCAGAGCCCTTGCTGGTGCACCTGCTGTTTTGTTGAATAATAAGGGAAAACTCAGCCAATACCCCTTACTCTCTCATTTTCAGGCAGTAAACAAACCTGAAATTAACACAATGCGATACATGAATAGTAATATCAACTGTATGGAGTTAGTACCACACTAGTTCTCAAATGTAAACACCAACACTAGCTCCTGGCATTTGCATATACTGTCACATATGCCATCTCAGTTCTTCACCACAAACCTGCAACGTAATTATGCGATGAGAATGCTTCTCTGTGAATTAAGCTTGCATGGGGGGAAGAAATAAAAACAGGAGGTTAGCAGAAGGATGTGGAGGTGAGTCAATGTACGAAATGATTTAAATAACCCACAGAGGGTAAAACAAATGAATTACATTCATTCACAACAAGAAAAATAAATCTGGTACATTTTTACATTAATTAAATTCCACTTTTAACATATTTTCAGTTTCATTATATTTTCACTTACTGTGCTTATATATAGTACTTAAACACTTTCTCATGCTCTGGAGGGACTTCTCTGACCCTGGCTTCAAAGAACAGGAAGAGCTCCTACAATGTGTGATTCTTTACTTACAAAAGCAAAAATAGAGGAGAAGAAAGTAAAGTTCACTTGCATAGAGTCCTACTTTTAAAGACCATATCCTGATCCAAAGGAAAAGTTGAGAATTTACCTCATATACTTTTTGATTTATGAAAATTACTTTTTAAGCTTTATATGATACTAGATTTAAATGACACACTCTTATGGATCACATATGCCAGGAAATCTTTTAACTCCTTACCCTACAATGTGGCTGCAGTGATTGATCAAGTGCAACAGGATTACCATTCACTCTGGACATGCCTGAGAAGACTTGAGAAGGCTATTGCTTCATTCAGTGAATCAAACAGTCCCTAGGCAAAACCTAGTACCTTATAACACACACAAGGAAATTGATACCAACAAGCATGTTCCCTTGGAAAACCATGGGGTTGGATTTTAATTAAACCAATGGCCAGGTGTCAAGAATCTTGCTAACCTCATATATTGAAATTAACATCTAACCTTGCCAAGCAATGGCCAAAGCTAATAAATGCCATGTTGGCCTCTTTTCTGAAAAATACTTTATCTTTGCATTGAAAAAAAATGTATAGTAGCATTTTTCCCATTAAAAAATCTACATTCTTCACTGTGATCTAATATTTTTTTTACTAATTATTTCAATCAGAAAATTTGAAATCAACACAGCAATCCGGAAAGTAATCTATGGTGCTAAGGAAGAAAAAGAAATAACCGGTATAACATTGATTGAATGCTCCCTAGATGCTACTACTTTACATATATTTTCCCACAATAATTCTATAAAATAGGCTTTATTATTACCATTTTACAGATGAGAAAACTGTGACTTTGAGTGGTTATTTGTCCAATGTGGCAAAAATGAGTTGTTTCTGTTGCTCTTGGGGCTTGTTTTCACCTTTTAAAATATGACTAGACATTAAAAAATGACTAGACATTGGTAAAGGCTGAAATGCATCTGTATTTCTGCACTGGGAACACTTATCCAATAAAACATTCTATGTCTACCAATCTTTTTTTGGAACATACACATGCGTTTTATTTATTTTTTTTAATCATTGAAACAGAAGTAAAGATTAAATGACTATTTAAAGATTATACATGTCTTTAAGAATAATACTGGGCACCTGAAATATTGACTCTCAACCTTCTAAATCCGTACTCATGAAGTGAGTTTTTACCTATTCAGATAGCAATTGACTTGGTAGAAATGGAAGAATGATAAAACATACTTTGTTATAACATAGCACTACCAGGGTAAAACTTTAAGCCAACTACTTGTACAAATATTCCGGGTATTTGGAAATATTAGCACATGTGAACCTGTATGTACTAAGATAGAAACTTTTCACCCATACTTCCCATCTGATATTCAGATGTTCTACTTAAATAGCATTTGTTAAGAACTTTCTGGCAATTGATCTCTTAACAATGTTTGCTGTAGACAATGTTTTTTTATAATTTCACTAGTCTTTGAGTCCAATTATTCCCCCCCCATTGAATTAATATGATATGTACATATATTAACCAACTTCCAGCAAAAGAGTTCTGCCCCCTTGCTTCATTATAGTTTCCATGAAGACAGTACACTCCAATAGTGAAGTGAGTGGACCCTGGAAACAAACTACTTGAGTTCAGGTCATCTTTCTACAACTGCCTCGTTGTATGGCTTCAGAAGTGTAATTTAACTATACTTATGCCTCAGTGTACTCAACTGTAAATGATGATGGTAATACATACCTAAAGGAGTTGTTTTGAAAGTTAAATAACATCCTGAAATATCTCAAAATAGCACCTGTATCAGTATTAGATACATCTAATAGCATCTAGTACTGACATAAACACTCACAAGTTAGCCATTATTAACCTCTCTAGGGGTCCTATCAGGTTTTTAGTCTTCCAGTGAGCTACTAAAGAATGATTCTCCAAGTTGCAGTGAGTAGGCTTTGTTTTTGGTTGTTTGTTTGGTTTATTTGGTGGAGGGGAAGGGTGACATTCTCTACTTTAAACTTTTAACAACTTTTTAAACAACTCTTTATAGTCTTCAGAATAAATTTCAAAAGGTTTAGCTATCTTAATAAAGCCCTTCAAGATCTGGCCCTCACTTACCTCTCCAACTTCTTTACTTTTCTTAACAAGCACAATGTCCTATCCCCAACACACACACACACACACACACACATACAAACACACACACATGTACACACATGTTCACACGCACACTCATAATCTCCCTCCTGTATCCTATAATCTGATTACTTTCGTGCAGCTCTCTGATTTATCTTTTTTCCTTCTATCCTTTTTGAACCTTTAAACCTTCCTACAAGATATTCCCTCCTCCTATAATGCCCCCTTTTACTTCCCTTGACTAATTATACCTTGTCTTCACTTTTCCTGGAAAAAAATTCCTGAAATAATGTGTTAGGATTTCCTTTTCTCTGTCTATTCATACTTTACTATAGCATTTGCCATACATAACGTTCTATAATTACCAATTTTCTTGCCTGTCTAATCTAAACTCCAAGGTCCTTTTGAGCAGGTATAATTTGCTATTTATATTTCCATTCCTGGAGCCAGCCAGTCGAGTCTTTGTATAATGAATCATTTGGGAACATGGACTCCACAAGAGATGTAGAAAAGAAAAGACGTATTCTGGAGCCTCCTCAGCTCATGTTCCACAACTAGCCCCCCTGGGAAGGCTTCAAACACAACACAATTTGGTGTTGATTCAGCAACATATGGAATAGAACGAGAAAGAACTCCATACTGTTCCTATCTTCACTAAGAAATTACACTCTAGCTTATCACAGCAAAGAGCTTCTGTATTTTGATGTCTAACTGTAACACATCTATAATAAATCTAATGGCAGATACTAAAAAGTCAGAAAAAAGTGTTCCGGGGATCAAAGAACTGAGAGAGAAGAAAAGATTTCCAGAGGTCACACAGTTCAGTAGTGTGACTTTATTTAGGATGTGGCTAAAAGCATTTACCTTAGAAGGTCTCTTAGAGAGGTCAGTAAATATAACTACCAGGATGTCTATGCATCTAATTAAATATGCCAAATCTAGTTCCTTTGTTCAGTCTTAAAGGAAGTAAAATAAAATGCTGGACCATCATCATTCTACATACCCTTGCTATTGTCCAGGGATAAGTGGCATTGGCTCTCAGGGCTTGCCTCAGACTACTAAGTCATAATCAGAAGAAGGCAATTTCACAGACAGGTACTGTGGGTACATGTGCAGTGTTGTTTAGAGAACAAATTAGTGCATCTTTCCTTATTTGAAATATAGCAGTATGTATGGGGGCTATAATACGTCTTTATATTATGAGGAAGTGATTAATTGTAATATGGTAATAGTATGAAGACATTAAAATGTGTTTATAAAGAATTGTTTTTGATATAGGTAATATGTCACAATGTTAACCGGGGAAAAAAGGCTATAGAAGTTTGTATGTCTATACACATTTGAATCTCCTATGCTTTTAGGATTGTGGTGCGTATGTGCAAACAGAACAAAAGTTGGAAGGAAAAGGTTAATAACATCATCTCTGGGTAATAAGATTATAGTTGATTTTCTTTTTCATTTTTGCACATTCTGTATTTTAGCCATTAGAAAATAGCTATACATTTGAAAACAAAAGGTACTTATAAAAAAAGATCCTTTGTGTATGCTAAACGCTCTTCCCTGGGACAGTATTTCATAACAAACATCTGCAAATAAGACAATTGCCTGCCAATTGGAAACTGATTTATTAAACTGTGATGTATTCACAAAATGGAACTTTATGCATTTGTCAGAAATGAATGGGGAATGATTACATTTGTTGTTATAAAGGGAGCACCAGAATATGTTGTTATGTAAAGAGAGGTAGATGGATTAAACTATAAAAATAATATGCTACTATTAATCTACAAAATGGTTAGTGGGTATGAATATAAACACATGCATTTTCCTAAATTAAAAAAATTACATTTTCTTAAAAAAAAATAAGAGTTAAACTGTAATTCAAGATGATTATTTTTGAGTGGAAGGCAGGAACAGGGTTGAAAGGAAAAGGATAAAAATTAGACTTATTTGAATATAGTTTGTTTTCTAAATTTTACTTTGTAATCATGTTAATATTTTACATAATTACAATAAAATTAAATTAAATAATAAATTTAAATCCATTGAAAGTAAAGTAAAACAAATAAATAAGCCCAAAGAAGGATAAAATTGGTGGTGTAAGCAAAGAGAAAAGAATGTGCAAAGTGATTTTAAATTTGGCTGTAAATCTCTATTGGCATACACCTTAAGCAGGGAAGGGGAAGAATTGCAAAAATATCTCAAACTTTCAGTATCACATTGTTGGTGGTAAAACTGTATTGTTATTCTAAGACTCATTTTACAAGTAAGTACCTATCTCCTTAAAAACAAATTATTTTGATGTGAAGAAAAAATATAGATATAAGGTAAATGAAGTTAATAAAAACCTATCTATGGTCCTGAATTTGAATTGTAAGTATTATGAAACTATGATGTATTTTATCTTGAAAAAAAATACTGAAATGTCCACTAAAAATGCCTAGAAACAATTACCACACCAAAAGCTAGGAGCATTCTCAGTCCCCAGATCATTTTTTAATTACCATTTCTAACTAAAAAGAACCAAGGCTCCTTGAAAAATTAGGTGACTCTAGTGCTGAGATATGAGAAGTAAAAAATGAGATTGGAATATCCTGTCCTTCTTAAAAGCAAAGAAATTGAAACTACTAGGATTGCGTCAGAATGACTGCTATGGACTGAATTGTGCCCACTCCCCCACTCCTAGTTGAAGCCCTAACTCCCCAATGCAGTGCAATGTAATGGTGTTTAGAGATGAGGACTTTGGGAGGTAAGATTTAGATGAGGTCATGATGGGGGTTCCTAGTTCATGATTAGATCAGTGTCCTTGTAAGAAGAGACACCACAAAGCTTGCATCACTCTTTTTTTTCCTATATGAAGACCCAATGAGAAATCAGCCATCTGCAAACTAGGGAGGAAAGCTACTCACCAGAACTCAATCATGCTGCCACCTCTGATCTTGGACTTTTGGCTTCCAAAATGTGAAAAATAAATTTCCACTGTGTAAGCCACCCAGTCTATAGTATTTTATTATAACAGCCCAAGCTGACTAAGACAACAACTCAAAAGCAATCTGAAGAATTTCCCACTGATGTCTTCCATTGGAACAATTCGAGCATAAACAAAAATATAACTGCAATACATTGAAATACAGTGAATGACTTTTTTCTAAGATTTCATAATGACACTCAAAACAAACTAAAACAAAACATAACCCAAAAAACCTTTACTGGTCACTTTTACAAAAAGAAATTTATAAGCAAATTATTTTATTTGATTACAAAGGGAAAGAATTAATAAACATTTATATCACCTTTCCTATATAACTATATCACAGGTCACTGAATAGTTGAAAAATATTGAAATAGTTGAAAAATGGCAATTTCCCTTTATACAATTATTTCAGCTAATAAATGAGAAAGGAATGGTAGAATTAAAATAACACCATTTTGCCACTCCTGATGGATTAATGGATCTTGACAATGGTCATCAAAGGCTGTTGCATCACAGAAAATGAGAAAACCAGACATTATGTCCCCTTTTGGTGGTACCACCACCTGTGAAGTAATCTTTCTAAACCTCCAAGTTTAATTATTAATTCACAAGAAACAGAGTGTAGAGGAGTACATTAAATGACTACGTACTATGGGGATGCTATAGCAAATTCCAGACTATAGCAAACTCTATAAACAAATAAGTTGATTTGTTATTTTTAAAAATTGCAAGAGAAAAGAGAAGAGAGATGAAGCTATGACCTATTAACAAGATTTAAGACATATGTCATCTAATCACATGTATAGATATTATTTAGATCCTGAGCCAAACAAACTGAAACTTTAAGGGGAAATATGTACATTGAACATTTAATAATATTAACGGATTATTAATTTAGGCAATAATTTTAGCATTGGGGCTATGTTTTTTTAAAGTGTCTGTATATTTTAGAGATACATGCAGACATATTTACAGATATTATAATTTCAATTTGCTTCAAAATAATCTGGAAGGAAACGGAGTAGAATTATAAATGAAAAAAATTGTCCATGAATTCATACTTGCTGCGTAATGGGAACATGCATTAAAGGGCATGCATTATACTATGTGCTTTATCTTTGCATATGTCTGATATTTTTTAATAAAAATGGAAAACACTCAAAAAATAGAAAAATGAGCAAAGCACATGAATAGATAACTCACAGAAATGAACTGGCTAATACATATATTTTAAAGAGATTAATATCAGTATACAAAAAGGTGTCAACTAAAACAAAAACTTATACTTCACTCATAAGGTTAATATAAAAAAGAGGAAGATTTCAAAAGCTGGTTTCTGTGTTACTTCACCTATTAGCCTAAGATATGCAAACAAAACAAAATCTCTGTTACTTCTATAATACTTGGCCTTTGCAAAGTGCCTGTAAACAAAGAAGCGAAGGCCTAGCTAGAGTTGGAATAATGAGTATCTTGAAATGATTCAAAGCCAATGTTCATGCCATCACAAATGCTAGTCCTTAGATGACCACCTAGGCCCCTTTTTAAGGTCTCTTTTTTAAATGTTACCTTATATAACTGACCATTTTAAATACATGTTTTTGGAAAATGAGGATTTTTTTGTAGTTGTTTCATGAGAATCCACTTGATTCTGAAAGCCTTGAGCTACCCGAAGCACAGACAGACCAGCTATAGATCAATGGACTAATAGGAATTCAAAGAATCAGGTCCATTCTTGTGAACAATGGAGTTGTTCCATGGTTTCCTGCACTCATGGAAATGTTGACATCATTTAATTCCATTACCTCAGACTTCATCCTGTTACCTATTGCATAGTGAACACCATGACACCCTGAGCCAAATACAGCAGCATTTGAAGGCAGGTATTTTATAATATTCTTTAATATGGTAATGTTAATTATATAAATTTTTCTTGCAAACAAAAAATGTGTAATTATATTCAAAGAGTCAAAAGAATAATTAAAAGTAGGCTCTATGAATTATATAAAATGTTCCCTCCCTAATAAACATTATGAATAGCATAGTCCACACAGAGTTCTTCCCAAAATTTTGATACTTTGAAAACAAATGAGAAGACTTGAGAGATGGTAACAGTAAAGTATTGTACTCTCTTGTCCTTAACATTTTGGTAGATTTCTCTTTATGTTCATTACCATAGAAATTTTTTTTATTTAATCCCATATCTTGACCAACCATCCATAAAAATTGGCACATTTGAATGCATAAACAGAGTGTTGAGGAGAAGTCAAGTTTCCTCCAAAGTCTATATTTCTCCATTTACCACATTCATGGCAATGTCCATTATATCCTGACTATAAAATTTCCACGAAAAAAAATCTGGTTTACAGCATTTTCACACACAAATTGCTTCAGCTTTATTATTCCAATAAAAGCAAGGGATTGTTGATGCTCTGTTTTCCTTTCTCACCAGGGACTACATTTTGCCAAGGTTGCATCTGCTGTGTACGTACAATTCTGTGCATTTCTCAGAACTTTCTGGACACTTATAAAACTGAAGCCCTGTGGCTATAAATAGAATAGCAGTAGTCTGAAGAAGGAGCATTAATTTCACAGGAATGTAGGCACAGCCACAAACCTGTCCCTTCAGGGAGCTCACATAAAATGAAGCACCAGGTATGAAGATTTCTGTGTTGCTTTTCCTTCTTAGTTGCTAAGACTGAGGTGCATATCGAGTATGTCAGAGGAATAACAATTATCAGCAGTATATCAAAAGGACAGAAGTTGGTACAATCTACGAGGGAATGCACTACTAGACAGAATGGCACCTATGAGGCAGAGTGGCTGATATAACAAAAGATCCCCCCTTCTCAGTCCTTATACAATGTGTGACATTGCTCTTTAAAGGAGAAGAGTAGTTATCTAAATTTGTGTATACAGATTTAGCATCCCTAATCCAAACATCTGAAATCTAAAATATAAAATATTTTATAAAAAAGTTTCAGATATACACCACAAGCAGAAATTTCCCCCCACCCCCCGATCTCATGTGTTGGGCCGCAGTCAAAACACACTCAAAACTTTGTTTCATCTACAGAATTATTTTAAAATGTTGTATAAAATTACCTTCAGACTATGTGTATAAGGAATATAAGAATCACAAATGAATTTTGTGTTTAGACTGGGTTTCCATTCCCAAGCTATCTTATTATGTATATGCAAATATTCTGAAATATGAAAAAAACCTTAAATCTAAAACACTTTTGGTCCCAAGCATTTTTGATAAGGGATTCTTAACCTGTAATTAATATCTTCCTTTGAGATGTAGAATACTAAATTAAAACAAACTCTTTCCTCTCAGTTTATGGATAACATTGATATGCAAGGTAGCCCAGGTAAGTAGATAAAACAGTGAACAGAAAGAGAACCTGGGTGAAATTCTGGTCATGTTCCCCCAAAGTTTCAGAGAGATGGATAAGTATGGGAGTAAAATTAATAAATATGGTTGTGAAAATGGGCTCATGTAGAAGCAAGTGTGCAAGGACTGATGGTTTGGAGGAAGTTGTCTAAAATTCCATAGGTGTGGTAAAGCTTTTTAAAAATATATATCAAAACTACATTTATTTCAATACCAAATTTCAACATAAATCCATTGAATTCTTTAGAATGTATGTTCAGGAAGATTCTCACTGAAACATCCCCAAGTTCATACCAATATTACCATATGAGTAATTAATACAGATGCTTTTTGTGTCCATTTGTATTCCCCTGTCCTTACTGACACAGGGCACACATTCCCTGCAACTGTTTATGTAAGGACTTCTCTGGCTGGCTAGATCTCCTTTGTCCTCCTTTGTAGCAAGCTGGAAAACTAACCAACCACTAGGGGAGATATTTACCTAGTGACAGTTAGAGGTTGGTGAATAAATAACTCCGCTCCCTCACCCCTAGGTATGATAACTCTAGGGTGTGCATCCTGCCCTGGTTGCCCCAGTGGGGTTGACCTCCAATCACCCAGAGTGGTAGTTGCATTGATAAGGTATTCTTGATTTCTTGTTTCATCCCCCATTCACTGCTGGTGTTTTCTCATGTCACAAATAAACTATCTGTTCTTGAATCTTTATCTTAGCATCTGCTTTTGGGGGAGCCCAAGCTAATACAGAAATTATCATCAATTCTCAAGTATTAGGAGAGAAGTGATTTTATAAACAACTAACTTTCCATCTTCTTTTGACCTCTGTTCAGAAAGGAGAAGCCAGCAGTCAACTATGAGGCAGTGTGGCCGATAGAACAAAACTCTGTCCTTCTCAGTTCTCATACAGTATATGACATTGCTCCTTAAGGACCTTTCAGCAATGAATGCTTGATTGTTGAGCAATGCATTGCCTTCCATGGATAAGACATAAAATTGGTATAAATCATCACCATTGCTCAGCTTGCAATGATAATGGCAGGTCCCATTTATCCAGCTCTTACTATATTCGATGCTGTGTGCTAGGTGCATTTGTCTTACCTATAAGATAGGTACTATAATCTGTTCTCTAATCGGTTACTATAATCAGGAACTATAATCCTCATTTTGAAGATGAAAAAACTGAGAGTCTAACTCATGTGAAGTCACACTGCTGATAAGAGGCAGAGCTGGGATTGGGAGCCAGAGCTGCTTGAATTGGATGCCTGTGAGCTTCCATAATTAAGTGTCATCATCCATCATTGTTACAGGGATCAGGATCCTAAGGAAATTGTTTAACAGAGGACCAGGAGAAGTTTTAAAACGTCAGTGCCTAGGGAACCTTTTTTGAAGGCAAGTAGGAAAAAAGAAACATTGAAATTCTAAAGCCTGGTCTTGATTTGGGGAAAAACAACAGCCAGTGACCCCTGTCCTTACCCTTTGTTCCTTGGCCATCTCACTGCTCAATTTGACTGGTTCAATCAACAAAGGAATGGAAAAGAAACAAAAATCAAATTGGAAATTAGCGCAACTTTTTACTGTGGGAACTGGTTTACATTTTTGGCTAAAATTAAGTTTGGGATTGTTTGTTAAACTAAATGAAGCAAGAGTTGGCAATGTATACAAGCAGAGTTTGTTCTCCAGTGCTGTATACAATTTTCTAACAATAAAAAGAATTTCTAACAATAAAAAGAAAATTTATTATCTGTTGGTAAGAGTTAGCAAAGTTTCATAACTTCCTGGAATTATTACTCTGATAGTTCATAGTGGTTAATTTTTCACATGAAATTGTTACCTGACAGCTACCTGAAATTTCACTTAAAATTTTATACTGGTAGAAAAAAGAAAGAGGAAGAATGGGACTCCAAGAGAACGGAAATCTGGAAGAAAAGAACTAACATTTAAAGAGGCAAAATGATAATTAATAATACCCTTTACTGTGTATACTGAGTAAAGGGTATCCTCTTTAATAAATGTTAGAAATACATATTCTATACAGAATTCTAAGAAGTTAGAAAAGAACTTACATTTATGGAATGCCTACTGTGTGTTCAGCCAGCAACCCACATTATTTCCTTTAAACTTTCTTTATAGGACTCTAGTAAAGTTGGCATCACTAACCTATTTTTTTAATAAGGAAAATTTTACAAAAATTGAATCCATGTTATTTTGACTCATATCCATTTATTTGTCCTTTCTTATACTAAACTTTTGCAAAACTGGAGTAAGAATTCATTCCTTCTATACAATCCACAAGAACCTAGTATGCACAAATTTTACTTTGCTAGTAGGAGTAGTAAAACTCAAAAAGGAAGTTCAAATTGTTGGTGTTAAGTGAGCAAAGGTATTGTTTCAAAAAAAAATTGCCAGACATAAGACATATGCTTAGATAAGTTATAAAAAACCACACCAGGCAAGTTTCTACCTAGGCTCTCTGTGCCTGACAATTGCTACCTGAATATAAAGTCATTTGCCTTGGTTTCTTTCCATTTTTGTGTGTAACTATTTCACTTTGTTAGATTTTAAAATTCAGAAGTGGCATAGGGAGGTGGGCAGGAACAGTTTTTTGTTTGTTTTTAAATGTTTTTTATGCTTTCTCTCCTTCAGCCATAACATCCAAGACAGTGATTTGAACCGACAATGTGTCTGAAACATCATTGAACTCTAACTTTATGCAAATCCTGGATTACCTAGAAATTCAGAAACCACCTATATTAATTAGAATTCAAAAAAAATATAAACAGGAAAATACTGTGACCATTTGCATTTATACACAGATTTCAAAACTAATCTTTAGCCTTTGCTAACAATGGGTCCCAAATAATGCAGAACAGAGCAGTTCTTTCTAACTGATCCTGTAGTAATAACTTTCTCAAGACTAAGAGTAAGACAGTCCTATAAAATGTTTTGAAAGCAGATTTCTTTTCTCATGGATTAACAATGGTAAGAAATTTGCCTTTCTATGATATGAAGTTGCCTCCCTCAAACAGTAAGTAAGTTTTTTTTTTATAAAGACAGAGGATTCTATGAATGATTTTTGGGATGACAGTTGGAAAAGAAAGAGAAATATAGTTTCACATTTGGGTGGAAATATGACAAATGGATGACATGATTTGTCAAAATTTAATGAAAACCAGGTATTGGGACCAGAGGCAACTAGGACAGCCATGGCTACCCCCCCACCCCCACCCCCACCCCCACACCTGCCTTACTCTCCAGAGGGCATCTCGGCTGACACAGAGGATGCATTCCATACATGTTTTAAATACCAAGAACCAACAAGCAAACACAAGTGTTCATTGCATAAGACTATGGTTCTTGTCATTTTGTGGTATTTTGAAGAGACCAGTGTGAAACAACTTGATTCAACTACCGCTTTATAATTCAAGCAGTGACCATGTTAACACTAACACTGATCGGTGTTTGAAAAAGAGTGGGTCAACTTTTTACTATTTGCCTTTAAAGAACAAGACAGGAATAGTATGACCAATCTAAATAAGAGGGGGAAAACAGAAAAAGGTAGAGAATTCAAAGTTTTATCTTATGATAAACATAAATCAATTTGAAATCATAGTTTAAATCATTGAAATCATCACTGTGTAGTTTCAGTCTCAACCTGATTCACTGATTTCACCCTTTTCTCCATCAAGAACAGAAGATTTATGAATCTGAAAAGTAAAGGTGCGAAAAAAGTATGTTTAGCTTTCATATCTATTAACATTAGTTAATCCTCACAATAATCTTATGAAATAACATGAGTTGTTTTATAAATAAAAAAATGGAGACACACACAAAAAAATAAGTCATTTGTCCAGGATCATACTCAATAAATGAACGTGGACAGTAAATTTTAGCTGAGTGGGAAAAAATTGGCATGCTTTTCCCATCCCCCATCATTGTCATCAGATACAACACTAATGACTTGGCCATTAGATACAGAACTGCAAATAGTGGTTACCATCTACAACCTGACCACAGATGAAGGAAAAAGGATCCAACCATTTGGAGCATGACAATGAGTTAAGTAAAAATGCTTTTTTGACCTAAACACTCTAGGTTACTCTTTTGAAGCAAAATTTTGATTAGACTTTTCTGTGTAGACCAACTCTAGTAGTTTTGATGTCTCATGTCATATAGCTGTGACATTTGTACTCACATCCATAGAGCTGCATATACATAGGCATCCTCACAGAGACATCCACATGTCAGTAAGTGGCATTATTCCCCAGGCATTAAACCATCTTAAAATGTCTTTCTAATTATCCAGAGAAAAATACATTCATGAATCTGAGATCTATGTATTAGTCTGAATTTGCTCTGTATAGCACCAAACATGACAATCATACATTTTTAAGGAATGTTTTCTGGTGAATAAATATCTTTAAATCATGCTAAAATTTGGGGAAAAAAGAAAAGAAGGGTCTTGTATTTTTATCAAATACCATAATGTTGATTTGTCAGAGAGAAACATTTCTCAGCAAAAGACCCCATTAGTCTCAAGATAATTATACAGAAGTGTCTTAGCCATTAAACAGAATGAGTTATGGTATATTTACGAACATATACATGTCAATCATGGTATCTAGTCAGTGACTTTAAAAACACTGTATAAAGCAATCATACAAAGAAAGCATCCTTCTATGCCAAAACATAAACAAGCACAGTGCATTTTTTTAATTTTTATTTTAGAAATAAGGCCTCACTGTGTTGTCCTGGCTGGACTCAAACTCCTGGGTTCAAGAGATCGTCCTGCCTCAGTCTCTCAAATAGCTGGGTCTCCAGGAGCACACCACCATGATTGGCTTTAACATAATACACTTTTTTTTTTTTTGAGACAGAGTCTCACTCTGTTGCCTGGGCTAGAGTGAATGCCGTGGCGTCAGCCTAGCTCACAGCAACCTCAGACTCCTGGGCTCAAGCGATCCTTCTGCCTCAGCCTCCCAAGTAACTGGGACTACAGGCATGCGCCACCATGCCTGGTTAATTTTTTCTATATATATCTTTAGTTGGCCAATTAATTTCTTTCTATTTATAGTAGAGACAGGGTCTCGCTCTTGCTCAGGCTGGTTTTGAACTCCTGACCTTGAGCGATCCTCCCACCTCGGCCTCCCAGAATGCTAGGATTATAGGCTTGAGCCACCGCGCCCGGCAATACACTTTTTATAAGGCAAATATAAGCACTGAAGTTGAACACTAATCACCTATCCTAAAGAAACGAGAGCATAGTTATTCTCAATGTTATATTATGTTGTATGTTTTGTAAAACACCCATCCTAACTTTCAGCCCCTTTGGAGTTAGCATATTAATCCCTATCATGCAGGAGCAATATAGCTATTTGCATTTGCAACGTGCATTGCAAGAATGCTGTAAGATGGTCTAGTAGAGGACTAAAGAAATTACACTAATATGCACCTTCTCCTTTCCTCCTGTTCCTTCATTGAAGTGAAATCTGAAAAGGAGGCTATGGATCATGATGAGAAATGAGGGAGGGGAAATGATAGGGAATCTGCAAAACACCCACTTAATGTAGGGGTTACAAGAATATCTTGAGATGATTATGGTTTTTTTTCCTCCTTGCTCTGTTGTTTTATTTTTAATTTCAGCAAGTCAGGTCACTGAAGCATATGCAGGTTCAACTCAGTAAAGCCTAATAGTGCTTATTGCTATACTTCATTGTAAACAAGTCCCCAGATAATGAATACCGGCAAGCTAAAATTATACCCCTTTAGGTCTTGGCAAGGTTAGCTAAATGGTTAGATACGCAAAATCAAGTCAAAATGGAAACATATGGCCTTTTAAAGAATATAATGAAGGGTCACACGTAAATAAGATTTACATTTAATTTGTTTGATTGCTACCAGTGTTAGATTTCATAGCCATCCACTGAAACTACTAGCAGAAAGTCCACATTGTTATGTGTTGGAAAGAAGACAGTATCTAGAGACAAAAACATGCTATTTATTTTCGATAAGTGTCTTTTCCATTAGATTTAACTCTAGGGAAGAATTATGAGCTTTTGACAGAGAAACCAGACCAAAAGTAAAATTTAACCTGGTGCTTGTACATCTTACATGATGGAAGAAAGAAGACTCAATAAATCACAAGTATCAAGAATTAAGTCATTTTGTTTGATTTCTTTTTTTTTCCTTTGGGGTGTTTCTGTGGGACTTCTTGACTTCTTTCTTAGATGAGTGGAAATGAGGAACCCACCAAAATGACTGGCTATTACAAGAACGCTTGATCAGTGTTGACAGAAACCCACAAACAACTCATGAAAACAGAAGTAATAAGAGCATGAGCTATTATTTCTTAATAGAAGAGCAGAGAAGGGTCACTTTCCAGCCATATTTTGGGTCAATCTTATCAGATGAGAAAGTTATTCCTCAAGTCAAGGGCAGGTATTTTGGAAGCAGGTACAGAACCTCCAACCATTTAATCAATTTTCTTCTTGGTGCTTTTATGGCCTAGAAGACTTAGTGTAAATACAAGAGAAAACTTGTGCTCTGCCAAATACTTACAAGAACTTATACCTTAAGATTAATGCTTTATTCTCCCACATTTTAATGGAAGTGTCAATACACAACTGTGATGTCAAAATATGATTGGCATATTTATATAATATCTCCTTCTGCCTGCAATTCCATGGAGTTGAACCTGCCTTTCAAACCACAAGATATTAAAACTAATATAACAGATTATATTTTCTAGGCATACTTAATCCTCTACACATACATAAACTTTGCTAAATATTGCACACAAAGAATATAAAAAAATCCTTTTAAGTAGATGCTAAGTATGAAATTAAAAATGTATTCCCATTCTTTTTGATTGAGACATAAGATATATTTTCAGTTCTGTGAGTTATACTGACATAAAAATCCCTAAAAGGACATTCCTTTCTAGTCAATTTTGATGTGTCAAAATTAGTCCAAACATTCAAACTGCAGCAGAAGGCAGAAAAGTAAAAGTAGGAGTTTAATGACAGAACACAAAGTTCAAACTGTTTAGACGAAACGAAAAATACAAAACTGAAATAGTGGTTTGGAAAGTACAGAAGTTGAAAGAAGATGCTGGGCTTCTAAAATTTCTGATCAGCTTACTAAGTAATGACAATGACTTTCATACTCTTTTGGCAATATGAATATAGAGATTATTTAGCACTTGAAAATTGTGAAAACTGAACCACAAAAATATGTAACTAATTCCAGAGATAGCAAGAAAACAAAATTAATTGATTCAAGAGTCCTGGGAGGTGAAGGTCAATATGAATCAGTTATAAAAGCAATTTTTTAAAAAATTATAATTTTACTTTCTCTCAATGATTTCTATCAACGTCTTATACATGTCATTTATATTATTCTATATATTGCGATAGAAGTGAAGAATAAAATTTATATCTCAACCTACACTGGAAAATCAATATCTTAAGCAATGTCTCATTCCTTTTGGGTAGCCAGTAGCTAGATTATCCAAGAAGCAATTGTCTTATAGTGCTTCCCTTTCAAAATATTTTTATAAAGATGCAAAACATGTGTGCAGGACAAAGTCTTGTAATAAAAGTTATTTTTTGTCTCTTTCTTGGCCTAATAACCTAGAATATAAAATTATTTGAACAGTGCTTCCTCACAAGGTAAGCATCCAAGTTAATCAGCACATGTAAACAAATTATATTCAGGGCTCCATTTTGCCAGTTTGGGATAAACCTTTGTATACATTCCACTCTGCTGCCCTGGTAACATTTCCCTAATAAAACATAAAACTCTCAAACCATCAATACTCGACATATAAGTAAAATGAATCCCCTGAGACTATCTACTGCTTTGTGTATTAGTCCAACTTTAAATATTCAAACTTCATGGGTCACAAAATTAAAACCACATTTTCTTATAATTTCATTTGTACATTTTAAAAACATTTTTGTTTGTTTGTTTGTTTTGTTTTGTTTTGAGACAGAGTCTCACTTTGTTGCCCGGGCTAGAGTGCTGTGGCGTCAGCCTAGCTCACAGCACTCAAACTCCTGGGCTCAGGCAATTCTTCTGCCTCAGCCTCCCAGGTAGCTGGGACTACAGGCATGTGCCACCATGCCCGGCTAATTTTTTCTATATATCTTTAGTTGGCCAATTAATTTCTTTCTATTTTAATAGAGATGGGATCTCGCTCTTGCTCAGGCTGGTTTCAAACTCCTGACCCTGAGCAATCCACCCGCCTCTGCCTCCCAGAGTGTTAGGATTACAGGCATGAGCCACCGCACCCAGCCTGTATATTTTAAAAACATTTTGAAGAGAAAGAATCCTAAATAATTTCCACCTAATTTCTACTCTATAGGCCTAGAGAACACAGAAATAATGACAGGCACAAGACGCAGATTCTCTTTTAAAATTATGAATTTTGCTTTATTTTAAGGCAAGAATATCAAAGGGGCATTCTAATAAATTAGTTTAAATTCCTAAAGCAATTTACCTTTTAAAAAATATTGCCCAAATGCACAAATTCTAAAGGAGGCAGGAAATCAATATGATTCTTTTTTTTAAAAAAAAGATTAGCTCTAGAAATTTTGGTACAGAGTTAACAGATAACAGAGCTGCGACACTGTCCCATGCAGAGGCCATATCATGATGTCTTCACAAATTTCCACCTCTGTGAGTTCCTTTTTAAGAGAAAATCTCTCCACCAATCTCCATTGAGAAACAACCTATGATTTTCTGTGCCTGACTTACCTATTTCCAGTAATCAAGATGAAAAAAATTTAATATACTAAACTAAAAGTTAAATTTACAACATGGGAAGTTCTACTCTTCCAGAAAAATGTAGACGGCAGTATATGAAGCTTTTAAAAACATTGCAATTTGTGGATAGAAAAATGTTCTCTCTCTTTATTTTCTTTTCAACTGACACAAGAACTATCAACAAGAATGTATTAAGCCCTTCACTGACAATAAGAATTTTGGAGAATTACCGAAGAAGCAAATAATCTCTCTACTCCCAAGAAAATAGGTAAATGAAAATAATTCATGTGAAAGCATTCGAGGACTCATTGTTTGAGGATGTGGTGCTGCTTAAATATATTAGCAGGTGAGAGTAGAAAAGAAAAAACAAACGAAGCCCGAATAACACATCTTATCAAGCAGAAAGATGAGAAAGCTGACGCTTGTCTGGGAAAAGTACTACACAATTGGAGCAGAATTGAACGGAAGCAGTATCAGTTTGGATGTTCCATGAAACTCAAGTAACTATCCATGCAGTTTCCTTAAATAAAAATAATATGAATAATAACTAAATTGCAATATAATAGTAATGAATAATACCATGACTCGATTGTCTTTTGTGGCAAGAAAATACCAAAACACCTGTAACCTTGATATATCCTAATAAGCATAATTATTATTCTATACTCTATGTACTTGACTTCAGTTCATGGGTCTAATAATCCCTTTGAAGCTAGTTGTTACCATAATTAACAGGCATGACATCATTTTGTTATCTTTTGCAACTTCTTTCTAGCAAATTGCAATTGTGAAAATATTGGTATCTTCCCAGCAGCCTAGAAAATGGGAAAGAAAAGTTTGAATTGCCCAAATTTTTTCTTCAAATTGATGCTTTTTCTGTTGTAATGTTGTACATTTAAAAAGAGGAAACATTCCTCATGTGTGTGCCAACACAGCATACCCCAAAAGCCTTAGTGCCTAATTATCAGCTCTTATTTATCATTTATTTCTCAAAATAATTAGCTCAGTGCCTGTGTAATGCAGGAAAATGGGGATTAAATTGAGACATCTCATGTCAAATGTGAAAAAGATATTCTTTGTTCTACAAATGTGAACTAAATGTCTTTATGTTGAAGGAAAAAGAAACCTCATAGACAATGTTTAAATGCCTGGATAGTTTTGTCAAAACTAACTAAATAACATAATACATGTTGCCTATGGACTAGATTCTTTGAAAAATCTACTCTTTTGATTATTTGAAGATGATCATATGGCTTTAAATATCAGGGACGTGAGATACATTCTAAAGGGATTGGATTAAACAGAAATCTGGTTGTTCTGGAGACTTAGAAAAAATCTTTTTTATGTTTGATGGCTTTTAAAATTACCTTTACTATCTGTAGCTATGTCCTCAGTTGACACAGTTTACAAGATTTTGCATAAAGGTGTAAGCGAGATCTGGAAAGTAAAGAAAAAACCTATCTGACTCAAAAAGAAGTCACATATAAAGAAAACCCACAAAATATGCTCCACTTTCAAAATTCATGACCTCATTCTTTCCTGGTAGTCTGGATGCAAAACAAAGCAAATTATATACTTGCAGAGTGGAGCATCTAACCAGTACCTGCCTTTTTATCTCAGAGAAAGAAAGACAACAGTCATGTTTCCTACGGACAGCAAGCCTCTCCTCCTTAAGCAAAAGAATGAATGCATTTCTCAGAACCCTCAAATTTTGTTACACATGCAAAAATTGAAGGAAAAAAATAAACAATAAACATTAACAACTAAATTGTTTAAAGTTACACTGTATTATTTTGGAGTTTATTTGTACAAAGAGGGTTGTGTGACATAAAAGGAAGGTATTTATATGTGAAACTGTAAACAGTCATTGGTTCTTATATTTAATTCATTTTCTACCCGTCACAAGATTATAAAATATTAAAACTGTCCATGATATTCTATCCAGCAATGAGTATGTATTGAGCCCTTCACGGACACATTGAGCTTGCAAAGATGGAATGAAATAGTTCTTGATATGGAGGGATTCGAGCAGACCATGTTTTCACTGGGGAGGCATGCATGCAATTCAATGAAAATGTGCTGATTTAAGTAATAGAGGTATGATTAAGATGGAACCAGTGAAAGCTCAAAAGAAAAATGCCATTTGCCTAGATTGGTCAGTGAAATTCTTGGGATGGGAGCCCTCCTGAATATGCATTGAGTGCCAGTTGGCACCCACCTTTCAAGCCACCTATTTAAGGTCAAAAGTGCTTGCCATAGCAGAGCACTTGCTTCCACCTTCAATAATAAAGCTCCACAGAGGAAAAATGATGTCATACAATTCAAAGTTGGGCCCACATTGGAAGGATTGCTGGTAAATGTTGGAAAACAAACCCAAGAAGTCTCCCTGATTCAGCCGGCTGCAGAGCAGGGTGATGATGGAGGGGGTAGTGGGAATAGCTGTGACACTGCACATAGACGACTGGCAGGAAGGAAAGCTCACCAGAGTTCTTACCAAAGTGGCAATGCAGGGAAGGGCTAGATATGTTCTAAAATGCATACAAGTTCTTAAAGAAAGCTGATTGAACAAACA
Organism: Lepilemur ruficaudatus; assembly: GCA_963574885.1. Classification (NCBI taxonomy): domain Eukaryota; kingdom Metazoa; phylum Chordata; class Mammalia; order Primates; family Lepilemuridae; genus Lepilemur; species Lepilemur ruficaudatus. Next base: position 4,020 of record CAUYRT010104702.1, on the reverse strand, counting down.
TAAATTTTTCCTGGCCATTACGCTTATTTGTTCAAGGTCAAGTCCTATGGTCCTTGCCTGTTGTGTAAGCAAATGATTTCTTTCTATGTATATATCTTTTAATATATTTATCTATCTCCCCATATCCATGGCTCAGGGAGAGAGGAAGCCGGCACTTGTGTCAAGTAATGGTTAAAAAAAAGACCTGTTGTAACTAATGCTTTTCCCTTTTTCAGAAGATGGAATGGATTCCCATGGGACAAAAGAGTGATGGACTCCGAATAGAGGTTAAAGAGCAGCCTGAGCATCACATTTGTATAAAAGAAAAAAAAAAAAAAACAGAAACTAATATAGAAAGTACTAAAACTATTCTATAAAAAAATGTTTACCAGAAATTGTTTTACCACTAAAAGACATAAAAGTTATATGTACACACACACATACACATGCACACACAATGGAAGGAAAATTAAAATCTGATAAAATGAAACAGTAAAATATGCAACATAAAGCAGAGATAATTTTGTTTGTATTTATCAAAAAACATAGTTAAGAAAGAGAAAAACTGTTATTCCTTAAAGTACACAAAGACTAGCCTCTTTATCTCATATTGTATGCACCTGTTTGTGTGTGTGTGTGTGTGTGTGTGCATGCATGTTCATAATGAAACTTAAATTTTAGCTGTTGGATACAATTCACAATTGCAATGATAAGGAATCAACCTAAGTGCCCACCAATGGATGACTGGATAAAGAAAATGGGATATATATATATATATATATATATGCACACACACACATATACACCATGGAATATTACTCAACCATAAACAAGAATGAAATAATGTCTTTTGCAGCAACTTAGATGAAACTGAAGGTCATTATTTTAAGCGAAGTAATCCAGGAACAAAAACCAAATACAGTTTACTCTCACTTACAAGTGCGAACTAAGAAATGGATATGCATGGTCATACAGAATGATTTAAGGGACATTGGATTCGCAGGGGGAGAGCGGGAGAAGAACATGGGATGAAAAATTACCTATTGGGTATAATGAACACTATTCAGGTGCCAGGTGTATTAAAAGCCTAGACTTCTCTACTGTGCAATTCAGCCATGCAACAAAAAAACCAGTTGTACCCCCTATATCTATTTAAATAAAAAAAATCAGCTGTCTGAATTTTGGTTGTGACATTCAAATTTTGAATAACATGCAATATTAAAAACTGGTTTCTCTGACAAAAAAAATAGAAGAAAAAAGTCATACGTGAAAAAAATACTAACCTAGAACTTACGATGAAAATATTTATCTCCATCAGACAAACAGAAAATTAACAAAACAATAATTTCTGCGAAAAAATGCTCATTCCATAACTCTCTAAATTAAATTCTATACACAGTTAAATATATCCAATGGAAGTGATTTTTTTACCCCCATAGTTGATTTATTTGATTCCATAAATGCTATACACTTAATATATAACTTACTTTACAGAACTGTGTGTTTCTGAAAATCTCACCTATTTTAAAACATTAAAATGCATTATAATATGGCATTTGATGTCCTTCAGAGTGTCGAAGAATGATAGAGAAAGGCATTAAAAGTGAAAATTTAAATATTGGGACTCTTGCCTTCCTAAGAGTATGGGTGGCATTTATTTCATTGTACTTGTGAGTTTTAGTTAATAGACCTCCCAGCACAGCACCATAACTATTAAAATTGCTGCCCAGAGTATTACTAAATATATCTCCTGAATGCATTGAGAAAATTCTATGCAATGTAATATTCAAAACAGAAAATGAACCATACTTGTATCACATAAGTGTCAATAATTAATGGGTTTCTCACGAGAATATACTTTGTGGCACCTTTTGTCTATTACACTATTTACACCTTTCCTAGACCAAGAGTTCTATTCTTACAGAGCTCCATAAATCTAGAGAGGAAAAATGATCCTAAGGATATGATTGACACCAAAAGCATCAAGCCAGCAGCTCTGGGGAGAGTCATTGTACGAAACTGCTCAGTCATTCCTGTCCGGTCCTGTGATGCCCAAGTATCAGCTGCTGAGAAACCATATCATGAAAAGTTAATTTGGCTCTTAAAGATAACATGCTTTTAAGAAGTGATAAGAAAGAAAAGTTGAGCTGGGTTCAGACAGACTGTCTCTGTTCCCAAGTTCTGAAAATGCACTCTCAGAAATATTTTCTGTGGCCTTATCAGCAGCAACATTCCTCAGCAATCCTGATGAAATAAAATTTTCTCCCTTCAAGGAGGCAGGGTTTGTGTGTATTTGTGTTCATGTGTCTGTGTGTGTGTGTGTGTGTGTTCCCTCCACCCCTCCCAGCTACCCTGTGTATTTCTGGTCAAGAGTTAACATGAAACTTGGAAAGAAAACCGACCCTATAGGCATGTCTCCTTAAACCTCACACTTTACTACAGTTGTTTTTTTTCTTTGCTCTCATCTGAGTTCTCTCTCCCCTCCACCCCATTTATTCCTCTCTGCTGTTGTTTAATTTCGCTGCACATTTATGGATGCAATCTCTATGAGACCCGCCATGTGAAATAAACTCACGCTGTATTCTTGTCATCCTTCCTTCTTTTGTCTATCCCCCTTGGAAAAATGTGATAACCTTTGTTTTCGAAAATACTACTGACTTGTGTGTGTATTTGCTTTGAAAATTGAGTCTTTGAAAATGATCCTGAGCAAAGCTACTCACACTCAGGGAACACCGCAGTGAAGAGAGAGATCACACGGAGGCTACGAGGAACCAAACAAATTGTCTTGACATCTGCTGAAGTGTTCTAAAGAAAGCCGGGTCGTGAAAAGATGAAAGCAAAGCTTGATTCTTCACCCTACCATCCTTCTCCCAACGCGCTAAGAATAATCTTGACTGACCCAGTATCTATTTGCCTCTCAGAGAAAAGCAATTAGGTTGAGCTGAGCGTTATTATCCCACAGTAGCAGTGATGGAAATATTTAACCACTTAGAATTATACACTTTGCACAGGAAAGGTAGGTAATACCTGGAGTATTTCAGTCTTAAGGCAAATCATGACACGTTTTCATTTTTAGAATGATAGAATACGCCAATTCCTGCTTCTTCGTCTTTATCTCTCTCTCTCTTTTTCTCTCTTTTCCCCCTTGTATATTCAAAATGTATTTAGAGAGCCCTTTTTTTGAGTAGGACTGTTTCAAAGAAACACTGATTATTTCAGTAGTAGGTAAATACCTACCAGAACAGAAAATGGGTTACAGTGGTACCCAGTGCCCTTCTGCCTCTTTCAGTTGCTCAGTTCAGCAGTTTGCTCCTGATACCGACAGTGGAAAAGGGGTGCCACCAAGCCCTTGCCTCCTAGCTCCAGCTCACCTGGGACAGACACCACTAAACGATTGTGGTACTTTTCCCCTAAGTACAGATACAGCCTCAGGATCCGTCTTAACACAGCACTTCAAGCAGCCAACAGTCATTATCAATGAACCAGAGTTGGTTTAGAAAATTGCCTTTCTGCATCTAGCCATCCTTCCTTAAGATCAAGGAGCATGGAGAAAGTTCTGGATCGATCAGCATGAGGCTATCTACTTTTGTTGGAGGTGTTGGTGAGGGAGGAAGCTGATTTGCTTTCTTTTATACATCTTTACATTCTTCTGCTGATTTTGATGAAACATTTCATAAAGAAAATTTAAGAAACCATAAGCTAAGTGCAGGATGTATCGGTTGACAATTAGGCTAATAGAATGTCATTCTCATTAAAAGAGTGGAGAAAGATAGCAGACAGAAGATGAAAATAGCCTCCTCAGTTGCCCTGCAAAATCCTAGGGGATCCTCCTTCTTAAATTAGGAAAGTATTACAGTTCTAGCAGTATGTATACGTCAATTCAGGCATATATATTAATTCATTCCTAGGATGATGGTAATGTTTTCTATCTGGAGAGGGCTTTGGGCTACACAGGTAAGATACATTTGGCAAAGCTCATTAAATAGTGTACTTAAGATTCATGTATTTCATTGTACTGAAATTTCACTCCAAAAGAAAAAA
>CAUYRT010104699.1:0-11884 GCA_963574885.1 Lepilemur ruficaudatus | reverse complement strand
AGTTTTGGGGTGATTAAAAGGGTCTAAAATTGATTGTGGCGATTGCACCACTTTATGACTATATTAAAAACTGTCGACTTGTAGAATTTAAACAGGCAAGTTGTATGAAATGTGAATTATATCTCAATAATGCTACTACTTTTTTTTTTTTTAAAAAAAGGCCAAGGGTATGTTTTGCTGGGAGAACTTAACACTGAATAAGTAAATTAGGAGCAGCAGAGAAGGAACACTGCTCCTTTCAAAATTGACAACTTAAAATGGGGACAATGACTGAGAGCAAAATGAAGGAAACCCTGCTTAGAGGAATTTAGCTATCAGCTGTCTTCCAAGCAGCACCCAAGTGTTCAGAGCGGTGCAGGGGGCCGGGAGCCATGCAGGTGTCCGGGACCTCCAGTGGGTAAGAAAGAGACAAGCACTTTCTTAGAGCTCACTGTGTGCCAGGCACTGCTCTGAGTGCTTTGCGTATATTAACTAACTCATCTAATTATCGCACAATTATCCCCATTGTACCACATTGAAACTGAGGCGCAGAGAAGGTAACCCAGGGCCATACAGCTAGCAAAGCAGTGACATTCAGACCACCTTACAGCGTGGGAAGGGTTCTAATAGGACTGTGATGATGAGGACAGGGAGGTGGCAGCAGGCAGGGAGGCCTCGGTGTGTGGAAGGCCCGACGGTAAGTGGCAGTGTGTTCAACCAGGGTGATACTGGAGGGTGGGCAGGGAGGGTTACTGAGGAACTCCCCTGAGCATGCTAAGGAGTCACCAGGAAGGTGGACATCACTGCAGATAGTTGAATCAAAGCAAGACTTAGATGGCCCAGTTCAGTTTCCTAAATGCACAGACATGTGTGTGTCTGAATGGTGTCTCACCTGGTGTGTGGGTGGCACACCACAGAGCGTTCCATCCCACCTGGCCCCGTGATCTGGCCACCAAAAGAGAAGTCACAATGACCTGGGAGACCTGAAATGCCCCCATGGGATCTGCCCTAGGACCGACCTTAAATTCTCTGCAGTGATAGCAAAGTCCCAGCCAAGGAGGATGTCCCTAGCTCATAATGTTGAGAACATGTGGCATCAAACCTCCAAAAGGTGAACCCTCCGGAGGGAAAGGAAAAGCCCGTTCACCCCGACCTCCTTGCTATCCCCAAAGTAGGAGCAAATTGGGTTTGCCTGCTTTTCTCTTCCTTCCCAGTGGGACAGCTGGGAACAAACAATAATAAAAAAAAAAAAAAAAAAAAAGAAAGGGACTTGGGGGACTGAGTCCATCCAGCATTCAGGCTAACGGTCTGATCTCTAGGCCCCATCCTGCACTTCAGGGCCAGCAACTTTTCACCCCCATGAACACATTCCCCTCAACCTTCCCAGCTTAGCTTTGTCCTCTCAGGGCTCAATTCATTCGTGAAGATTTTTCTTTTTTCTTTTTCTTTTTTTTTTTCTTGAGACAGAGTCTCACTCTGTTGCCCGGGCTAGAGTGAGTGCCGTGTTGTCAGCTCACAGCAACCTCAAACTCCTGGGCTCAAGCAATCCTCCTGCCTCAGCCTCCCGAGTAGCTGGGACTACAGGCATGTGCCACCATGCCCGGCTCATTTTTTTCTATATGTATCTTTAGTTGGCCAATTAATTTCTTTCTTTCTATTTATAGTAGAGATGGGGTCTCTTGCTCAGGTTGGTCTTGAACTCCTGACCTTGAGCGATCCACCTGCCTTGGCCTCCCAGAGTGCTAGGATTACAGGCGTGAGCCACCGTACCCGGCCTCGTGAAGATTTTTCTATGATCCCTTCCTGTTTCGACTTCCTGTCATGCTTTGATTTCTATACCAAGCCTCGTAGCACCTCACTTGTGGGTAGCTTTGCTTAGTATTATAATCTCCACATCACCCCCAAATACTCAGGAGTTAACAGTGTAGCTGTTCTTCCCTTATTTTGTTATGCGCTAGACCTCACCCTAAGTAACCCTATTATGCTCTGTCTCATTTTTTTCCCCTTGCCCAATTCTAGACACCCGTGGCTGTTCATATCCCATTAAGTCACCTGTTCCCAGTGCCTTTGGCTGCCTCTGAACTCCTGGGGCCCCATTTGCCTGAATCTATCTCCTCTCCCTTATCTTCTGCCCATCCTGTCAATTAACTATCCCTCTTACCTGGCCTGCCCTCCCAGCCAATCTGGTCATGTGAGCGACACTTGATGAAGCAGGTGTGAGTCACTGATTGACCAGCCAGCACTTCCCAGGGCTGTGATGAGGGGTGATAATTGCTCTGATGTCCAAAACGGGGTGAACAGCAGGTGTCTCAGAGCATGCTCATCTCAGATGTGCCAGCCTCCATCCTTCCTCCTGCTCCTTCCTCCTTCCATCCCTCGTTTCAAAATTTTATCTCTCTGTGATTCTCTCCTTGTCAAATGCCTACCCCCACCACACTCCCACACCCAATTCTTTAACTCTAGCAATTTAGATCTCATTTATCCTCTTATGTACTATACTGCTTGCACTTGGCATTTCTTATTTTTTATATCTTGTGTCTGAAAACAATAATAACTGTGTTATCATGATGTATGGCCTCTGGCTGATTTTGGGGGTGGGGAAAGGATCTGTGACATTGACAGAAAAAGGTTGCAAGTCTGCCTTAAGAACTTTTAGGAATGTGAGCAGGGTGAGAGGTAGAAGAACTGATGACGAAACCTGTTGCGTGAACTGATGGAACCCCAGACTCACCCAGCCAGGATGGCCATGCCCTCCTTCCTAACACAGACTATGTTCCCCCTACTCCAAGAGGTGCATTTGCTTCTCATGCCTGCAAGGTGAAGGATGGGATGGGAGCAATTTGGAGGGAGGACATCAGAAGAAAAGAAGGAGGAGAGCATCTGCTATTATCCCTGCACCCCTGGCTTCCCAGAGCCTGTTTTCCAGCTGTTCCCCCTCCATCCCCAGTACCTCTGCCTCCTGTACATAGCACGTCATAGTCTCTACTGGGTCATAAATAAGCGAGAGTTGAGAAGACATGTTCATCTCTGTATGTGGACTTTTTCCTCTGATCACAAGCACGGTAGAGCTCCCTGCCTCTGTCCTTCATGCTCAAGAAGTGAATGGCTAAGCAAGGTTGGGGCTCTTGTGGTGAGGGCAGAGGATTTCTTTTTTAATTAGAGACAGGGTCTTACTCTGTTGCCCAGGCTGAAATGCAGTGGCACAGTCAGAGCTCACTGCCACCTCACACTCCTGGGCTCAAGCAAGCCTCTCAGCCTCCCAAGTAGCTAGGACTACAGGTGTGCACCACCACACCCAGCTAATTTTTTAAAGTATTTTTTGTAGAGATGGGATCTTTCTGTGTTGCCTAGGCTGATCTTGAACTCCTGGGCTCAAACAATCCTCCTGCCTCTTCCTCCCAAAGTTCTGGGATTACAGGCCTGAGCCACTGTGCCACCCGGCCAGGACAGAAGATTTTGAGAGAAGAAAGAGTGTGGGGAATGAGCTTCCCAGTGAACAAAGGATGGCCTGATTTTTGGGCCATGGGTGATAGAACCCTCCAGCTGAGCCTCATTTGCTCTCAAAAAGGCGCTCATTAATAGCCAAAGCAGCTGCAGAAATGATTGAGATTTAAACAGAGGTGTGGCCCCATCAAAAGGCCCTTGTTCCAGCTCAGCACAACATTCACTGTCTTCTTTGGCTCCTAAATGTTCTGCTGGGGTGACACTCAGTGACTCTACCCCTCCCTCTGGCCCACCCAGCCTACGGACTTCTGCCAAATGCTGGGTGCATTGACATCATTTGTCCCCTGACTTTGACACTACTAGTAATGTCCAGTAAATGCGGATGCCACTGACCACTTAAAACCAATTCAAGGAATATCTCATGAGTTCCAACTATATGCAATATACTATACCATGGATCACTGGATCATGGGGGTACAAAGGAGAGAAAATCCTTGGAACAACCACAAGTGATTGATCCCATGGGGTTGGTCATGGCTGTGCTTAGTATATCTACTGCTCTTGTTGACACTGCCTATAATTATGTGTAGTCACATCTGCATAGTGTCCTTTATAAGCTCTTAGAAAATAATCATTGCAATCCAATTGTTTGGAGCTCCTACAAAGTGAAGGACAACAGTATTTTAAATTGTTGCAAGAAACCCAGAGTATCTGGAGACAGGGAAAGCTCTTAAGTCTACTTTTTACACAATAGAGCTTCATACCATTATTCTATATATAATCTTTTCACCAAAACACTGTCGCCTGATTCTTTCAACAAAAGACCTCTTTGTTTTGATAGCCAAGAAAAACCTTAAGCTCAGTAGAGACAACAGAACAGGCTTTTTAAATTACACAATGTAAGGGCTAAAATGCCGTATTTTTGGAATGTAAATTGGAACGTTTCTTAAAAAGTTGTGTTAACTTTAAAAGAAGTTAGGAGTTTTTTTTAAACTTAAGTTTTTAACTTAAGTTTTAAAGTTTTTATTAATTTGAAGGGTTTCTTTTTATCTGTTTGTTTGTTTGTTTTATGATTTCCATGGAGTTCTTTGGCATACAGCTCAGTTCTTTCTTATCTGACTACAGGCTAGGCCCAGGTGAGGTGGAAGGTGATAGCTTTCCCATACCCCTGAGCCCTCTGAAGGTCAAATATGCTATCTCTGACACTCAGTCTCTCAGAATAATCCCAGCCTTGAATATATGCACGCACAAGCGTGCGCAAACACACACACACACAGCTGAGAGCCTCTGTAACAGGACAAAATTACTCATCTTCATGAACTTGAGTGCAATTCTAATTCCATAACTTTGGTTTTTTTTGGTAGTTTTCCTTTATTTTGGAACCTCCTTGAAGGCTTCCCTTTCTGCTGCTATTTTCCAAAGGTAGAGAGAAAGGTGATGTTTCCTGTAAGACGTTCCATCTCTTTCCAGATCTATACCTCCAACTACACAGGAAAAGTCTTAAGTCCTCACCCACCCTGTGGGAAGCTTCTGAAAGTTGTTAGTTATGTTGTGAGTACAAAGTAGGTGGTCTCTCTCCTATGCCAGGCTGGTAGGTAACATGCATTTTGTCCCTTCTCATTGGTTTTTGTTGATAACAAAGAAACCACCAGATTCTAAGAAATCTTAGAAGTGATCATCTCTATCCCATTGGTGCCTTAAGAGCAGAGACGGTGTCTTGTGTGAGGTTGCATCTTCAGTACTTAGCACAACACCCTGGAAGGTGATGGATGTTCTCAGTCATAGGAGATATCACCCTCTGGCTGTATGTATTTCCATGGTCGTTTGCTTAGGAAATGTTTGTGAATGGAAATGGTTCTGGGCCAGAATTGCATCCACTTCTAAGGACTTAGAAGGGCCCAGTTTATCTCCCCAAAACCATTGCTCAATCTTTTAGCTTCAACCATATGGAAGCTATTTTGCACACACTGTTCCCTCTATTAATACTTGGAACATTTCCCCTTCTCTTATACTCCTGGCTAACTCTTATTGTCTTTAGGTTGTGTCTTATATGTTACCTCCTAGAAGAACCTTCCGTGGCCTTCTAATACTCTCCTCTGTGTTTGTCAAGCACTCTGTGCTCACACCATTGTAGAATTACATGCTATCATTGCCCATTATCTTGCCTACCTTCCCTGATACTCAGTAACTTTCTTGAGGACAAAAAGCTGTTTTGTTCATCATTTTGTCTCTAGCTCCTGGCAAGCTGTTTGGCACAAAGTAGACATTCAGCAAATATTTGTTGAATGAATGAATGAATGAACAGAGTCCAAACAGGGAGGACATTCTTAGGCAGGGATGTCTTATCCTTCAGACATTAAATTGCAGCCAAAGACTTTGTTCGTGTCTGCATTGAATGCTAGTCCTCGCTACCCAGAGGATTCCCTGGGCAGGCACCCCTGCCTGGGGCCTGGTTGTTGCTTCAGCCCTTCTAGAAGCTGTCCTAGTCAGGGCGCAGGGCTCAGGATTTCCGCACCAGGCCGGGCTAGCCTGTTCTGTACTCATCCTCAACTCCTCCATCCTGTCCAGGCCTCTGCTGCCTTTGTCCTTCTAGACCCAACGGTTTATCTCCCAGGCTTCTTGTCCTCCTGACCCATCCCAGCTTGGTGACAACTCTGGTTCCTGGAAACCTGGTGGTCTCTATTCACCCACCACTACCTCTATTCCATTTGCTTTGCCTGAAGTGTGTTCACTAACAGGTTGTGAACTCTGGTTCTACCCTTGAACGAAACGTGAAAGTCTGCGGCACCTATCCTAAGCAGCTCTCACATCTTATCAGTGGGCACAAGGCTCTGAAGTGGGGCCATCATCCCTGCAGCAGCTCAGTTAATCAGGACCAAAAGCTGACATATGCTGGGTCCTGTTTGTAAGGGTCAGTCCAATGTTGGTCCAGCTACTGAGTTCCTGTTCTTTGGGGGATTGGAAGAGGAATGTCCCTAGCTGCCCTCTTTTTTTTTTTTTTTTTTTTTTTGAGACAGAGTCTCACTGTGTTGCCTGAGCTAGAGTACCGTGGTGTCAGCCTAGCTCACAGCAACCTCAAACTCCTGGGCTTAAGCGATCCTTCTGCCTCAGCCTCCCAAGTAACTGAGACTAAAGGCATGCGCCACCATGCCCGGCTAATTTTTTTCTATATATTTTTAGTTGGCTAATTAATTTCTTTCTATTTTTAGTAGAGACAGGGTCTCGCTCTTGCTCAGGCTGGTTTCGAACTCCTGACCTTGAGTGATCCTCCCGCCTTGGCCTCCCAGAGTGCTAGGATTACAGGCATGAGCCACCACGCCTGGCCCACTAGCTGCCCTCTTGTGACCATTCACTTGGGTCCCATGGGAGGAGAAACCTTCGAGAATTAAATCACTGCTGTTTTCCAGTAGAAGAAATACAGTGCATTCAATAATGATAAACAGCTGTCCACTAATAATTAGAGGAGGGTCTCTGCTTACAGACCCTACTACTCAACACTTTCTCCCCATTGCCATCCCCTTCCTTTGCCATTGGAACTGATGCTCAAAAGATCAAGATCAAAAGGCAGTGAAAAGAAGTGAAGGATGGAGGAGAGAGAGGGACAATGGGAATAAGGGGAAGAGTGGGAGGATGGTGAGGAAGGCAGGGAGATCAGGGCAGAGCAGCAAGAAACAGGATGAGATTCAAAAGAAGGAAAAATAGGGGATATGCAAGTGGGGAGGTCTGAGAAACCTTGGCCATGAAGAAACCATGGGGACAAAGAGAAAGTTGGAGAAAACACCTCCTGGAGCAACCTAGAGGGGCAGAGGAGAGCAGAGAAGTAAGGGAAAGGAAGAGACCTGGGATGAGAGAGGATCTGTACCATAACTCCCATTTGGGAGAGGATTGATAAGCTCCCATTTACAGAATAGCACATACATGCCAAGTGCTGTGCTAGGCTTTGCATTCACAGCATAGTGAGCTTACTACCCCAAATCAAATCCAGAGTTTGGCTGTTAGGGGAGCTGTGCACTAGAAAATGGCCGGACAGCTCTACATGAGTTCACATGCAGGAGGCTGGGAGAGGGCTGTTCTCCCCACCCCAGCCCAGGAGGGCAGAGCCTGGCCTGCCACAGAGGCCAGTCCAGACACCTCAACAAGGGTAGCTGAGTGGAAAGACAGAAACAAGCTTATCCTTGAGCATAGCAGAGTCTCCACCACCTTGGGAATGCTAGTAAACAACTAGGATGGGTGGAAGTGGGTGGTGATGGCTTTTGGGGGTGGGAAGCGTCCGAGGTCCTTAGGCCAACAGGTATGGCCTTGGAGCTCTAACGATTCAGGCATTAATGCTATCATGATAGCATACTGGATACTCAGGGCTGGTAAAAATTGAGACAAAAGAGCTCCCAGCTATAGTGTCTCTTTGAATCCTTGCTTATAACAACCCTGCTATATCTCCATTAAAGAAACACTAGTGACTGTCCCTCTGCTACTAAATGGTGGCACTAAGAGTGTAACATGTTCAGTGTGATGCGAAGACATGCTCTTTCCACTCCATCCAGAGGCCTCTCACTCTGGTATCCCATCCCTGGTTGTCAGAGCAGTAGGTTCTAGGAGGTCAGCCTCAGCCTCAGGCTGTCTTCAGGCAGACAAGAGGTTGAGAGGAGAGAAGGGAAATGTGATGTTGGTCTAGAAGCAATGACCTGGGCACAAAGGGGCCAATGGCAGCCATGAAGATAGAGGCTTTTCTGGTCTTTTTTAGCTAGGCAGAGGGAGGAAGGTTAGAAACCAGGACAAGGTGAGCAGGAATTTAGGCAATAAAGGGCTGGTCCCCTCCACCTGCTGTGGATATGCAGGAAGCCTGGTCCCCTCCACCTGCTATGGATATGCAGCAGCCCAGAGCTACAGGACATCAGGAACTCCCCGTCCCTTACAGCCTCATACATGTACAGCTTAGTGGCACACTGGCCCTGCGCCTCTGAGCCAGGGATCACAGTCTACGGGATTTATGAAAGTTTGCTTTTGTCTTGCAGGGGCTTTGTCCCCATGTGACTCATTAATTGACCCATTGCTCCTTAGAGCTGCAAGGAGCCTGGTAGTTCAGGCCATTAAGTCCCTTCTGTGGGCCTAATTCATGACCTGACATCACAAGCCTAACAACATAATCCATTTGCCCTGATTTGATTTTTTTCTTTTCAAGAGGCTCCCTTGGCAGCCAGGTTTTCTCATTACAATGTGATTCATCTGCATGGTAATTCCTATTAGAATTAATATCGCAGACATGATTCATCTTTGGAAATACTAAGCTGGAATCACTTACAGAAAGGCCTGTTATAGTCACAGCCATGGGGAATTTCTGCCAGAGATGCCCATTCATTCAGCTAGCGTTTGTTGAATCTTGTCCTGTGCTGGACTCTGAGCTGGGGACCATGGGGGGCTTGGAGATGAAGATGCCCTGAGCCTTGCCCTCAGTAGCTCCCACTCTAGAAGGGAGATGATATGGATGTAAGTGCTAGTGGGATGATGAGTCATATGACAAGTACAGTCAGACGTGAAAGGTTATGTGTTCTCCTTAAAGTCTGAGACCGTGGCTTTCAAACTTTAGCAGGAATCAGAGTTGCCTGAAGGCCTTGAAAATCACAGATTGCTGGGTCCCAGCCCCAGAGTTTTTGATTTAGTAGTTCTGAGATGGGACCTAAGAATTTGCATTTTTAACAAATTCCTGGGTGGTGAGGATAATGCTGGTCTGGTGACCACACTTTGAGGACCATGGATCTAAGACTGCAATTATTTCTCCATTGCTTGCAGTGTGCTAATCAGTGTGCCCTGTGCTGGGGACAAAATATTGAATAAGACGTGGTCCCTGCCCTGGTGGGAACTCACAGCCTGGATGGGGAATAAACAGTGATTTCCATACTCCACAGAAAGTGCCACTAGAGTTTTGCATAGTGCACAGTTGGATCACAGACAAGAACATGGTATGTCTTGTTGGAGCCCAGGGAAGGCTACATAGAGGAGGCAAAATTTTAATTAAAAGGAACATGTGGATTGGAAGAAGCTGTATGGAAGGGCATGATCAGCTGTGCAATTCCCAGATTATCAAAAGTCCTGGGGCATCCTCTGACCCTCAGGAAAGGTTCAGCTTACTCCCTGCAGAAGCCTGTGGAACAGTTCAAGTTAATTGGCCTGATCTTAGCAAAGCCTTTATTTTTGGTTCTCTGAAGTTCTGTTTGGTCAGTGTCTCATGCATGGTCTGAGTACTCTCAGTAGAATGGAATTCTCTGCCCAGGCACTTGAATGGAATGTGGGATCAAGAGCAGAGGAATTGGCAGCCTGCTACCAAAACCTCCTCCCTTTCCGGCCACTTGAGTCTCCAAGCCACTGCAGTGACCACCCACCTCCAACAGCCTCACTGTTTTTGCTGATTCTTTGGGAAATTTGACAGTTCTTGTACCATTGCATTTTGTTTACTCACAGACAACCATCATAAACAAAACTTTCATTATCTTCAACCTTCTATAACACAGCTTCTAGATTCCTAAGTTAGAAACGGGAAGGGCAGGTGCACAGTGGCTCACACCTATAATCCTACCACTTTGGGAGGCTGAGGCGGGAGGATCACTTGAGCCCAGGAGTTTGAGGTTGCAGTGAGCTATGAAAACACCACTGCACTCTACATCGGGCAACAGAGTGAGATGCTGTCTGAAAAAGAAAAAGAAAAAGGGCCCATGAAAATAGTAAAAGGGGTTTCCAAACCTAGTGCAGAGGTCTTATGCTGCGTACTATGAGAGAGGCCCCTACCTTGTTACCCATCTATTAACTACTCATTGTTTACACAGAGTTCAAATAAATGTCATGATTTTTCTAGCTCAAGATGCTTTAAGAACCACATGATAGGGAGGATAAGGGTGCTATTAGAAGTAGATTTATAGTCACTAGTGAGAAATGACTGCTGATATTGAGGAATCCTGATAAAAGGGAGGGAACAGGAGAGCCTAACAATACTGGACAATAATGATGATCAAAATAATCACCGAAATTAAGATTAATGAGTACCTTCCATCCCCCACTTAAAAAGGTGAGGAAGTACAGATCATAGAACAGTAGCACTAAGAAGGACTTGGAGCTAATGCTGGCTGCCCCCTTCACGTTCAAGATAAGGAAACGGGGGTGGCAGGAGGGGACGCCAGTCATTTGCCTGGCATCACACAGTTCCTGACAGACTGTGGGTCTCTCCAGGGCAAAGTCTGTCTTTTTTCTTTTTTAAATCCTTGTTCTCAAGCATCTGCTGTAATCTCTGTAGCTGCAACTCAATATTTGTTGAATTAAATTGATTTAGGAGAGTCAATACATGAATCCATATCCTGGTTTTCTTTTAAACCCATGATCCTTCCATATTATCAGTTTTATGAAAAATTAGGATGGAGAATAGATCAGATTAAGTACTCTCGACTCTAAGCCAATCAGCAAATGGTAATGGAATAATGCTAAACTAGTGATGAATTTCTCAGGACTGGCCAAGTTGGGTTGTTAGTAGCAATTAAAGCCTCATTTGGCTACACCTATTCCGAACATTTGTAAAGATTGGATGCTTTACGTGCTTTATGGATCTGGTATTCAGCAAATACAGGTGACAATACAGTGTCACTTGTTGTTCAAGTGAATCCAGTGGATTCATGGCCAAAAACTAAAGGATTCTGGCCAAGTTTTTGGTGAAGACATAGAATCAAGAGATTCATTCATTCAATCAAGAACTATTAATATTTATTGAGAACCTATAATGCCAACCAGTGCTCTAGACACTGCAGATATAGCATTGAAAAAAAGAAAGTTCTCATGAAGCTGACATTCTCGTGGGAGGAATAGACAATAAACAAATAACAAAGAGAGATGGAGGGATTGTTACTATAATCACCTCTTTCTTGAAAATTCTTCCTTTGACATCTGTAGTCGGATTCCCTAAATGTTTGGTTTGGTAGTTAGCAGCACTGGCGTAGAGTTGGAGAGTCCTGATGCTAAGTCCTAGCTGTGTGCACATTAGTTCCTTATTTTTATTTATTTATTTATTTTTTAGAGACAGGGTCTTGCTCTGTTGCCCGGGCTAGAGTGCTGTGGTGTCAGCCTGGCTCACAGCAACCTCAAACTCCTGGGCTCAAGTAATCCTCCTGCCTCAGCATCCTGCGTAGTTGGGACTACAGGCATGTGCCACCATGCCCAGCTAATTTTTTTTTTTTTTTTATGTATACACTTTTTTAGTTGTCCAGCTAATTTCTTTCTATTTTCTTAGTAGAGACAGGTTGTCGCTCTTGCTCAGGCTGGTCTTGAACTCCTGAGCTCAAACGATCCTCCTGCCTCAGCCTCCCAGAGTGCTAGGATTAAGGGCATGAGCCACCACATCTGGTCCAAAAATATATCTTGACTATATATAATAGTCTGCAGTTTTTAAATTAGGTTATTAAATATGAAGTGTCCCATTTTTTAA
>CAUYRT010104698.1:0-17322 GCA_963574885.1 Lepilemur ruficaudatus | reverse complement strand
CCCACTTGGTTGTGATTGATTATTTTCTTGATAAGCTCCTGGATTCGGTTAGCTAGGATTTTGTTGAGAATTTTTGCATCTACATTCATAAGGGATATTGGTCTGTAGTTTTCTTTTTTGTTGCATCCTTTCCTGGTTTTGGTATCAGGGTGATGTTGGCTTCATAAAATGTGTGGGGTAGGATTCCAGCCTTCTCAATGTTGTGGAATAATTTCTGCAGGATAGGCACCAGTTCTTATTTGTAGGTATGGTAAAATTCTGGTGTGAAACCATTTGGCCCAGGACTTTTTGTTTTAGGAAGGTAACCTTAATTTCATTTGTTTACCCTACCTTTAGAAAATATTTTCTTTGGCACAAATACATTGATGGAATATATTACAAGATTTCTGGAGGTAATTTTATTTAAAATATGATTCTTAAGAAAGTGTGAAAATACACTTTTGGTTAGCAGTACATGGCAAATAAAAGTAGGTTTAACATCCTTTATGTAATCAAGGAGATAAAATATCTCTACAAGAAATACTACAAAATACTGATGAAAGAAATTGTAGAAGATGTAAACAAATGGGAAAACATCTCATGTTCTCAGATTGGAAGAATCAATATTGTCAAAATGACCACACTGCCCAATGCAATCTACAGATTCATTGCAATTATTATGAAAATACAAACATGATTTTCACAGAATTAGAAAAAACAACACTAAAAGTCACATGCAACCAAAAAAGAATTCAAAGAGCCAAAGTAATACTAACTGAAAAGAACAAAGCTGGAGACACTACATTACTTGACTTCAAATTATGCTACAAGGCTACAGTAACCTGAAAAGCCTGGTACTGATGTAAAAATAGACACATAGATTAATGGAACAGAACAGAGAAGCCAGAAACAAAGCCAAATATCTACAACCAACTGATCTTTCACAAAGTTGACAAAAACATGCATTGAAAAAAAGGACACCTTATTCAATAAATGGTGATGGGAAAACAGAAGAATGAAACTGGATCTCTATTTCTCACCATATACAAAAATTAACTCAAGATGAAGTAAAGACATATATGTAATACCTGAAACTATAAAAATTCTAGAAGAAAACCTAGAAAGAATTCTTCTGGATGTTGACCTAGGCAAAGAATTAATGTCTAAGACCCCCGATGCAAATGCAACCAAAATGAAAATAAACAAATAGGACTTAAGTAAACGAAAAAGCTTCTGCATAGCAAAAGAAATAATCAATAGACAACATACAGAAAGGGAGAAAATATTTGAAAACTATGCATCTGACAAATGATTAGAATCCAGAATCTACAAGGAACTCAACTCAAAACACACACACACACACACACACACACCCACACACACACACACACAAACATTAAAAAGTGGGCAAAGGACATGAACAGACACAGCAAACATATGAAAATATGTTCAACATCACTAATCATCAGAGTAATGCAAATTAAAACCACAATGAAATACCATCTTACTCCAATCAGAACTGCCATTATTAAAAAGCCAAAAAACAATAGATGTTGGCCAGGATGTCGGGAAAAGGGAATATGTGTTACATGTAAATTAGTACAACCTCTGTGGAAAAAGTATGGAGATGTCTTAAAGAACCAAAAATAGATCTACCATTTGATCTAGCAATTCAACTATTGGGTATCTATTCAAAGGAAAAGAAATAATTGTATGAAAAGGGTACCTACACTTGTGTGTTTATCATAGCACCTTTCTCAATAGCAGAGATATGGAGTCAACCTAAGTGTCCATAAGTGATGGATATTAATATATTAATAATGAATATTATAAATTGGATAAAGAAATGTGACATACATATATATATTATACTACTCAACCTTGAAAATGGAGGAGGAAATGGAGGAAATCATGTTTTTTTCAGCAATATGGATGGAACTGGTGGCCATTATCTTAAGTGAAATAATTCAGAAACAGAACAAGTACCCACTATTCTAACTTTTAAGTGGGAGCTAAATAATGAGTACACATGGACATAAAGTACACATGGAATAATAGACATTGGAGACTCAGAAAGTTCAGAGGGTGGGAGCAGGCTATGGATGAGAAATTACCTAATGGGTACTATGTATATTAATCAGGTAAGGGTTACACAAAAAGCCCAGACTTCACCACTACACAATACAACTGTGTAATAAATCTGCATATGTACCCCATAAATCTATAAAAATAAACAAATAAGAATGCTGAAAGTTCTTTTAGATATAGAGCTCATTATTTGCTAGGTAGATATCTGTGAAAGTTTGCATATCAGTGTAGGTAATGTAGAACACAGAAGCTGACCTTGAGGTTTTCTTTGATAAGTAAATAATCAAACTGAATGTCAGGAAGGACCACACTAATAAAGCTTTCAATCTATCTAAAGCCTATGTCATTTTAATAACTACAAGACACCTGGCTAAGTATAATTTTTTGCACACTATAATGGGTTCTTGATAACCAGCCTCAACATTTAACAAGCACATTTGTTTGTTATTTCAAAATAAAGTTAAAATTTCAGGGTTGGATTTTTATTTTATTTCAGTGATCACAGTCCACAAGCCATCTCAGAAAAATAATTAAAAAAATGATACCATGCAGTGAGACAGACTATAAGCATCTATTACCTGATTATAGAATGTAGCACTGTGCACAAGAACAAATCAGAACTTTTTGAAAAATGTGTGAAATATAAACACAAACTTTTATGAAATAAAATATGTAGAATTAGAACTGCTGATAGGACTGCCACAAATGCCAACTGGGAGAATATTCCTGCCAACTTTGGAATTTACTCAAAAATAAACAGTTCTAACTTTGGGAAAGAACCTCAACAATACGAATTTAGTGTTCATCCTAGGTAGAGTAAATAAATGAGCTTTATTCTATTAGGCAATTTTAAAAAATTAATCACATGATCTTCTGCTTCTGACAGAATGGCAGACTTGGAGGTTACTTGCCTGAGTAACCTCCCACAACAGAATGTACTTTTAAGAAAGAGAAAAATCTGAAATGCAAAGGAACTGGTGAGAAATAAAATGGAAAATGTATGTAAACCTAAACAAACATTGTATAACTGTACATAAAAGACCTAAAATACAAAATAACAGTAGCATATATGCTAGGCGAGGCATGATTAGCATTAAAGTGCTTTAAGAGACATATATTGGTCTAGAGAAGGTTTAATAAATTGTTCATTATTATAATTTTTCATAAAATTCAAAGATAGAAGCTAAAAGAAGTATAGAACATAAATTTCTAAAACAGTAAGGAGGAAAAACAAAAACAATAATATAGAAAAATAGGTCAAACAGAAAAAAGATAGCACTAGTAAATATGAATGGATTAACAACCACAGTAAAAGTGAATGGACTATAAATAAATCAGAAAAATGGAAGAAGAAAAATTAATCAGAAGTTAGAAATATGATTAGGAAAAACATCATCTACATAGCAATAACAATAATAAAGCAAAACCATTAGATGAGTAAGATGTCTAAAATCACATACAAAATTTTGAAAGATATTAAAGAAGTGCTAAATAAATATATAAGTATTCCATATTTATGTAAAGGAAGACATAAAATCACAAATTATTAAATTATCCCATCAAGTTTTTAAATTCAAGTTAATTCTATCAGAATTCCAGCAAGTTTTAGATGGAATTTGAAAATCTCTTTTAAAATTTCTATGGAAGCACAAAGCCCAAAGAGCTAAAACTTTCTGAATGAGGAGAGTAATGTGAGAAACTTGCCCTTTAAGTTATAACAACATTACTAAATTATAATAATTAAGATATATATTAGTCCAAGCTAGGATAAAATATTCTAATAATTCATGTGAGACCAATGCTAAGCAATCAGAATGGACTTTTGGCCAATTAGAAGAAAGATCTAACAAGTTAGAATAAACTTGAGATGCCATCTTGGTCAGGGGGGAAAAGAATAATAAATGAGACTGAGATGAGTGTTTTTGATATTTAAAAATACACAAAATTCAATTCTCGCTGATTAAATACTTAAAATGAAAGAAAATATCTTAAACATATTAATAGATAGTATTTAATAATATCTTTCTGTCATTAAGGTAGAGAAGACCATAAAAACAAAAGATTAATAAGGCTGACTATATTGAAATTAGCAACTTAATGCTCATCGAAATACAGTATCAAAGAGTCAAAAGGCAAGTGACTTTTGACTCATTTTCAAAGCATAAAACAAACAAAGGATTAGTATTCAGAATATATAATAAACTGCCAGAAACCAATCAGAAAAAGAACATTGTACAGGAGAATGAGTATACACATAGACTAGTAAATGGGAAATAAACATCTGTTAAATTGAGAACAAGTGTTGTAAGGTATATAGATAAATGAAAAGTCTTATACACTGTTAGAAAGAAAGTTAATTGATACAACCACTTTGGAAAAAAATTAACATTATTGTGTAAGTTTGAACATTTGCACTTCTTAAAATTCAGAATTGCTACTCTTAGGCCCACATCATAAGAAATAGGCAGCACTAAACCTATATAAGAATGTTCACATTAGCACTATTTACAATAGCAAGAAACCACAAACATCCCAATTGCCTACTGGTAGGAGAATGGATAAATAAATTATGATATAGGTGCACAATGAAATACTACACAGAGAAGAACTACAAAAAATTCCATACAACTGAAAAAGGAAGTCCTTTAGAAGATTCCACATATGTAAATAAAAATCAAGAATAAACAATATCAAATGACTTTTTTTGGAAATACATATATATGTGATAACACTTTATAGAAAAAAACCAATATATTAATCAATTTAGAATATTGTCTCTCTCAGGGTTGGAGGAATGAGATGAAATAGGAGGGTAACACATGGATAGATGCAAGGTGCTAGTCATGTCCTAGGTCTTCAGTTGGTTTGTGAGACCATAGGCATTTTATTTTAAGCTTTACATATATGTTGCATATTATTT
The DNA here is from genome assembly GCA_963574885.1 of Lepilemur ruficaudatus. Classification (NCBI taxonomy): domain Eukaryota; kingdom Metazoa; phylum Chordata; class Mammalia; order Primates; family Lepilemuridae; genus Lepilemur; species Lepilemur ruficaudatus. The sequence goes on along the minus strand of CAUYRT010104698.1, from coordinate 12,335 downwards.
CTTATGTGTTACATTTTTAAAATATATAGGAAAAGAGAATTTAAAGGAAGAGAAATTACTTCTGTAAAGTTTATTGTATTTCAAATTCTAGAGAGACAAATATTAAGTATAATGATAATCATGAGATACCATTAATTATTATTAATACTATTATAACTATTTATAACACAATTGTAAGCATACCACAGTTCATATGTATTCTTTAAGTTATGAAATAGCATGTTCAACTACAGCACAATATATAGCAGATGGGGAAGAATTATTTTAGCAATTAACTGTTTAAGGGACCTTAATAAATTGTTTCCATGTTTAACAATGTTTTGAACTTAGAAGAATCATTAAAGAAAGACTAGCAAATAGGTCAAGTGTATGTAGGTGAAAGGGTGATAGTAACTCCAGGTATTGAGACCACAGCTTGAAAATATCAGGCACCTGAAGATGAAGCGGGTGAATGGGTTATAAGAAGCGATTTTTAAAAGAGAGAGAAAGGATATTTCTGCTTTATATTTCCCCCCATAACATATCAGGAAGAAAAGGTACAAAATTGTGACTATAGTTAATGACAACATATATTCTTGAAAAATGCTAAGAGAGTGGATGTTAAGCACTCTCACCACAAAAATGATAACTGTGTGAGATAATGCATAGTTAATTAGCTAGATTTAGTTATTCCACAATGGACATATACTTCAAAACATTCTGTTGTACATGATAAATAAATATAATTTTTATCTGTCAATTAAAAAAAAACAAAAAAGATGATAGAAAAGTAAAGAAAGACAGTCCTACTTAATGCCTTCTGTTAGGATGTATCCAAAGAGAAGGATGAGGATCCAGTTGTTCCCACTGTCAAAGAATCTGTCATGCACAGGAGCCAAAGGAATAGGGTGTGACTTCCTGTGTCAAAGGAAACATGTATGAACATGGGGTAATCAGTGCAGAACTCATACTGAAAAGAGGTGGATGATCAGGTGGCTTCTCATAGGAAAAATATGCTCTAAAGATCAACAATGATTATCTCTAGATATTAGGAGCCTCTTTCTTAATTTAAACTTTAGAATTGAATTATTTTATCTTACTTGTTCTGCAATAGTTCTATAAATGGCTTTTATTTTGCCTGTGCAGCATGAAGAACTGAGTGATTTTGTCAAATATTAAATATTTTATTTAAAGAGGTGGACATTGATACATTTTTCTAAAAGCTAACAATACTTCTATCTTCATTGTGTGCATGGTAGGCAGATGTTCTTGCCAGTTATTGTCTTGTCCCGGGAAACAGTGATTGATACATTGGAAAATAGCTTAGACACTGTGAGATTAAACTGCTTCTGTAATTTCCTTTTCTTATTCCTTTACTATGTACCTACCAGACGTGATAGGGTAGAAACACTACCAACTTCTACTCTTCAATGATTAATAAAAATTAAAATGAGACAATTTTAAAGAGTCAAAATTAAATTATCTCCAGAGTTTAAGTTAATGTGAAAATAACCGAACATTTTGAGCCTTAATATAAAAATGAATATTTGATGTAAATATTTTGATTCCACTCTAACCACATGTATTCCAAACACAAGCATATTTGTAAAAATATGTTTCTATTTAAGAAGAAAACAATAAACATTAAGTATCAAATCTCATGTATTTTGACTTGGTGTACAAAATTATAAGCACACAAAAATCATGTAAAAAATAAACTCTTGTTATGAGTTTTAGGAAGAGCTGTGTCATTTTGGTTGAACGTTATTAGTTGAAAGTTCTAGAATAGTAAAATTTCTTTAAATTTTAGGTAATCATTCATTTAATCAAGGCAAACATGTAAAATGACATAAGTGAAACCTCATTAATAGGAAAAAACATCAGAAATCATCAGAGCTGCTACTCTCTTTTGCAGAGGCAACTATATTAGTTTCCCAGAGCCGCCATAACAAATTAGCACAAACTGGATGTCTTGTCCCAGCAGGCAATTATTCTCCTACGGTTCTGGAGGTTAGAGTTCAAAATCAAGGTGTTAGTAGGGCCACATTCTCTTTGAAGACTTCAGATAAGAATCTTTGCTTGCCTCTTTCTAGCTTCTGTGGCCAGAAATCCTTGGCATTCCTTGGCTTATGGCTACATTCCTCCAAGTGCTGCCTCTGTCTTCACGTGCTCTTCTTCCTTCTGCATGTGTCTCTGTGTTTTCACATGGAATTCTTCTAAGGTCTAAGGATGCCAGTCCTTGGATTTGGGATCTCATCTTAACTCTATGTGCAAAGACCCTATTTCCAAAAAAATAAAAAATAAAAAAAACCAAAGGTAATATTCTAAGGTTTTGCGTTAACATATATTTTTTGGAGATACTATTTAACCCAGTACAGAAACTTGAGCTATTGAAACGTTTATTTATTCACTTAGAAGAAGAGTATGTATTGATCTCTTAGTTATGGCAGCTGCCGTACTGAGCATAGTGATGCATCAAATCTGAAATGACCCTACCTTAATGAGGGTCATAGTCAATCTGAATTATTTCTTAAATGTAGTCACAAGATGGTATGATAGAAAAAACACTGTTTGACAGTTGGTATGCCTAATTTTTAAATTAGACCTAACACGGACAAGTTTGGTGATACAGGGTAAGCCAAATAACCTCTCTGTAATTTATAGAATGTGATGAATGAAAAATGTGGCCCCAAACTACAACCATTTCTAACTACAACCTCACAAGCCTGCAGTGGATATGAATGGGGACCTACACGTATTTGTATCCAAATCTTGCTGTTTCATCACCTATATGCAGTCAAACAGCCTAAGACTCTATGAGGCCCAAGTACGTTTTGGAGTCCTAAAAGTAATATCTCAATTTTGCTTCATGCCCAGTTTCCATGAAACTGCCTATTGAGTCCTGCCTTCCCTCTCATTACTCCAGTGGGGATAGCAGTACTCAGCTGAAGTTCTGCCACTCATTACAGACTTGCCCTTCTGCTGCTCTGCACAGCTGATACTCCACTGTGGCTCCACGGGCATGGCATGCTTCACTGGGGACCTCTCAAAGCCACACAGTAGCCTGTACCATAGGTGAGGACTAGCTTTCTCCCCTTTGGCAAATACTCTTCTAACAGGATCCTACAACAGTATCTCTTGCTCTCCAATGCAATAATCTGCAGAAACTGTTTTTGCTTGCTAACCATTTATGTCCCCTAGGTACCAGACAAGTATCCATTTGACTAGGGTTGGCAGATTCATTTAATAAATACCAGGCAGTCTGCTGGTAGTCTGCTAGTTAGTGAGTCATCCACCGTGGTGGTTTTTAATGTTGCAAATTAGCCAAGCTAAAATTACTTTTCCCTGAATTCTCTTCCACCTATGGCTCTGGATAACAGTTGGCCACAGGAGAAATTGTGAGATTTGCAAGGGGTAAGAGGATCAGCAGACATTGCAAGGTACCAGTGCCACTGTAGTTAGCACATATCACCACTGATCTGCTGGATCATCTTTTTGGAATGGGATGACCACCAGGCTCCAGTGAAACTGGTGACATTGACCACTAAATTTTGCCAGACTTCCTTTGCCAGCAGACCTAGTTTTTCATCCTCTATGTGAAGAAGTTAGACTCCCTATACTTCCTTCTCTGGTGTTTGTGTCCTTACAAGGGAGTGCTGACCCTCCTAAGGACCCAACTCCACCACCTCTTATAGCTCCTAGACCTATAACCAGGTGAAGTCCCAGGACACAAGAGATAAATTAAAAACAGGACCTTTGAGGAGTTGCGACCACATAAAAAATTCCAAGATTTTGCCAATTCCGATTGACACAAACCTAAGGAACATAGATGGAAATGGATGCCACGGAATGTTGAATAAGGGTAGAAAGAATATATACGTGGGCTAGGCTGAATCTTAATAAATGTATTAAGATAGATTCTGGAAGGGTTAACTTGGGCAGCTCAAAATGTCTCTAACAATTTGCTCAGTTGGTTGAGTGGAACTTGGACCCAAGGTTAGCCCTCATTGAGAAAAGTCGAGTTGCCAAAACTTCCTTGTTATGCCATAGAAGAGGATATCTCAATGTTTAAGGTATCAGAATTCTAAAATGAATTTTTTTATGTAAATCACATACCCATCTCCTAACTGTGCTCCAGAGGGACCAGAGAACAGTTTCTTCACCACAGTTGTGAGGAATAAGCGTCGGCATACTAGAAGGCTCTGCCATAGCTATTGTTGCTGGTAGGTGAGACATGACCATGGGAACCTCTGTTGTCAAATGTGGTCCCTGATTTCAGGGGAAATGTTAAGATTCCAGGGTGCCAGAAGCCAGGTGATGGCACAACATTGCCAGAGACAAGTTGGGCATGGTTACTGTAACAGGCAGCAGTGGAGAAGTGGAATAGTTTGAGCCACAGAGAATGTTAGTGTTGGCTAATTGATCCAGCCGTACCTAGAACTAAAATATGTGCGGCAACCTACTAAAATATTACTTGATTTGAATAATAAATAATTTCTAGTTTGGCAAACAGAAGTCTGAATTGAATTCCTCCAACCAAGCCCCAAACTTATGCCAATTCACCTACATACACAGAGACCCATGGATCAAAGAGAAGTTGGGTTCCCCTGAAGAAGGATCCTGCTATATAGCCCAAAATGTGCACTGTTAACATTTATACTCTTAAAGGCAAGATCTGACTGTGCTTGCATGACTCTTCCTTACTAGACTTACCCTAATCTTTGTTGGATACTTAGTCTTTATTTAACATTTCAATATTGTATCACAGGTTTTTGGATTAATTTTGACTTTTAACATATTACATTAAAATATCATTTATCTTGATTAATAAATTTTTTTGGCACCCCATACAATTTTGTATCAGGGACTATTGTCCAAAGGACTAATGTGTCACTCAATTCCTCAATTACCAGCCTTGTATCCAACTCCTATGTCCAGCTCCTGCCAGATGTTCTTCAGCTGCTCTGGGATATGAGATGGACAATGTATGCCTCTGTGAATTGGGCACCAGTTTCTTCTGCTGGCCTCCTGCATGGTTGAGATTGGAGGTGGTGAGGGACAGACGTGTTAAATTTTGACCTTGCAATTCCAGTTTGAGACGATGGGTTTCAGGTTCTAGTTTGTTCTCATTCTCCCTTGCTTCCCATTATGCCTTTCATCCCAACCTGTGGCTCTCCTGTCCTACAGTGACTTCAGGCCCACAACCAGACCTGGAAGCTACAGCTTTTCATAGACTTCTTCACCGGATTCCAGTTGTGTAAGGTCTAATCCCTACGGTACAGCCTGTACTCCATATCTTCATAGAGAATATATTGCCCTCCTGAATCCTAACCAACACACCCCAGAATGCCTGGTTGCTTTTTCTTTAGATTTTCTTTTGTGGAGGTTCTTCATTACTCCTTGAGAACAGACTTTTTTTGGTTCCATCCCGCCAGCTTCCCAGAAACACACAAGAGTATTTGAACTTCAGCAGCAGATACCGCTTGACTTCTTTGCCAGCAGAATTCTCAATTTCCATTTACAGAAGCATCTGGCAGATCCTCACTGGCTGTTCACCAGATGTGACCAGAAGTATCTGAGTTTTCCTTTCTCGAACTATAATGCCAGACTACCTAATATTTTATGGTCCTTTGAAGTATAAACACAATTATTGTATAACATGGAACATGGCCTCCACAGCTACTCAAATATGTCTACAGAGCCTTCTATGTATTGCCCACCAAGGAGGTGAAAGTTGCTTTTTAATGTTTACTTATAATCTTATTTCTCATGCAGGCATTCTTTTTTTCTGAGTAAAATAATCTATTCCTCAAAAACATGATTTTCTAGGCTTACCACCTGTATTACTTTCCTGGGGCTGCTGTCACAAAGTAAAGCAAACTGAGTAGCTTAAAATAACAGCAATTTATTGTCTCAGTTCTAGAGGCTAGACATCCAAGGTATTGGACAGGGGCCGCGCTCCCTTTGAAACCTATAGGCAAATCCTTCATTGTCTCTTCCTAGCTTCTGGTGGTTTGTTGGCAATTTTTGGCATTCCTTGGCTTGCACCTGCGTAATTCCAATTTCAGCTTTTGTCTGAGGAGCCATGTGAGCATGGCATTCTTCCTCAGTGTGTGTGTGTGTGTGTGTGTGTGTGTGTGTGTGTGTGTGTGTGTGTCTGTGTGTGTCTGTTTTCATATAAGGACACTAGTCATATTGGATTAGGGGCTCATGCTATTATAATGTGACCTCATTTATGTTAACTAATTGCACCTCCCACAATCCTATTTCCAGATAAGGTCACATTCTGTGGTATTAGGGTCTAGAACTTCATCATAACCCATAATCTTTTTATTGAAGTGGGGGCACAATTCAACCCGTAATACCATCATTGTTAGCCTCCTCTGGCTCTTGTCAATGTCTTTAAAGAGTGGTGTTAAATATTAAATAAAATATTCAATTAAGTTTGATCAGAACATAATATAGACAGATCATTACTTTCTTCTGTTACTCAGTTCATTATTTCACCAATACAGCAAATATTTATTGAGCTTCTGTTCCATGCTTGACATCCTGCTTCTGCTAGAGATACACTAGAGTGGAAAAGAGACAAAGTGGCTACTTCTATTGAGCTTACATTCTAAATGGGGGAGGGAAGCAATAAACACATAGAATTTTGTAAGAATTTCAATCGTCTCTAAGAGTTACGAAGAAAAATACAGCAGGGTGATTGAAAAAAAGTGATGGTGAAAGCTATTTGAGAAAGAATTCCCTTTTAGAGAGCATGTAAAAGGGCTTAGAGGTGGGAGTGTTTATAGAGAGGTTAAGGTACAGCAAGAAGGCCAGTGAGGCCAAAGGACATGAATGAGCAGAGACATGAGAGGAAGGCAGAGAGGTGATCTAGTCTAGGGGTCTGGCTCAACATTTATCCTAGGTGTGACTTTAGTAAAAGGCTTTTGAGCATCTGAGCTGCGTGGCATAGCATATTTTAGCAGCCGTATTGAGAAGAGACTGATGCAGAACAATAGGGAAAGCTTCTGCTCCCACTGTGGAGCCATTCACGGCTGTGAGGGTGAGAGATCAATGGTAACGTGGACCAATGTGATAGCTGTGGTGGTGACGGTGGTCAAATTTGAGATCCAGATTTGGGATGGAGGCCTTTAAAATTTGTTGATGGATTGAAGAGTAAATGAGGAAAAAAATGAGCTGTAGGATGTTCTAACAGGAGTTTGGAAGTAAAAGAGGACTCCAGGAAGGATACCAAGAAGTGGCCTGTGAAGCAGGAGAAAAACCAAGAGAGAGCAAGAGTGAGAGCGCATGCGACCCAGATGCCCAACAGAGACAGCGTTTCAGAAGGAGTCATGAAATGGGCACTTGCCACTGACAGGCCAAATGCAATAAGGACAGAGGATTGACCCTGACAAGTCATTGGTGAGGTGGCGTTGAGCAATCTCAGTGGAATTTCAAGAGAAAATATGAGCTGAGGTAAAACAGTGAATGAGGACAACCCTTATCACAATCACTATTGCAAACCAAATATTATTAAAACACATACCCACCAACTTTATTTCCAGAAGTTAGCTCCTTTCCAATTATTTCACCAGCTGTTTCTGAGGCTTTCCAGATGATGAATGGGCATGTTCCCAGAAGCGATTTTTTAAAATGTCTGTCTATTCAGTCTCCTTATCCATTCTCTGCTTACTAGTTATAAATATTAGTTTTCATAAAAACTAACTAAAGTACTATATTTAAAAATTTTTTATGAGAGTTTTTTAAAAAAACTAGAGAACTAGATTTGGTTAAGTTTTTGTTTTCCTTTTTGTGTGTGTGTTCTTTTTTGCAAGGTTACTTCATATGTTGTGTTGTGTACTTCCTTCTGGAAGTATATGCTACTTGGTTATTTATTTCTTCATAATGCTAGGAAAAAATTCTTGGATTTGACTTCCAGTTACATTTTATTTCCATGGTTTCATATGTATCCAATAGTTTTGCCTTAATGCCAAAATTCATAGGTACTTCTACTAAATTTTATTTTCTTAGTTTGAGTTTGTTACTCTAGTCAGTTGAAACTTTGGGTATATCCATAAGCCACATTTCTCTATTTTGTCCCAAAGTCTCAGGAGAAGTTTATACGTATGCTTTGAAAAATCGAAAAAAAAAAAAAAGTATTTCAAAAATTTCCCCTGATTTAGATACCCTAGCCATAGTGAATCCAGGGTAGTGTTCAGTGATCAATGCACTTTTTTAAAAAGTTTTATTTATTTATTTATATTTTAGAGACAGAGTCTCACTGTGTCAGCCAAGCTGGAGTGCAGTGACATGATCATAGTTCATTGCAACCTTGAACTCCTGGGCTCCAGCGATCCTCCTGCCTCAGTCTCCCAAGTAGCTGGGACTACAGGCGTGCACCACTATGATCAGCTAATTTTTTCTATATATTTTTAGTTGGCCAATTAATTTCTTTCTATTTTTAGTAGAGACGGGGTCTCACTCTTGCTCAGTCTGATCTTGAACACCTGACCAGGAGCGATCCTCTTGCCTCGGCCTCCCAGAGTGCTAGGATTACAGGTGTGAGCCACCATGCCTGGCCCATGCCATTTCTAATAGTTCCATATCATAACCCTTATATGTCAGTCTTCTCTGTCTTAGTTAACATATTTTTATTTTAATAATTCCGTAAATGTGATCCTAAAAATTAATTTGTAAGAACAACAGCTTTTAGATTGTTAATTAACAATTTATTCCCAATTAGTGTGATTTAATTAATATTTCAAGAAAGCTTTATAATATACTTTAGCACCATTGCAAAAATAAAAGTTTAGCTGCTTATAATGAAAAATATTTAGCCAATTCTAATAGAATAATAAAAACACTTTCATTTCAGTTTTCTAAAATTTCACATGGAAGTGGTGTTCAGGTTTCCATTATCTATCAGCCACTTTCAAACTTTTTGTTTATTATCTATAATAAATATTTTATATCATGCCTCAATATGCATACATGTCTGTAACTGGAAAAAATCTTCATGAAGATTATGTATCCTTATTATAGAAGATACATGTTTTATTCTATACTATTCTATTCTATTGATCTATTCAATTTCATTAAAGAATGAAAATTGATTGTGAGAGGCAATTTAAAAAATACAGATATTGATAACTTTCTTAGAATAGCCTCTATTTAAGGAGAAATCACTATTGTAAGAGTTTGAGTCAGTTTAGCAATTACTTATTATGCATGACCAATGTATCCAGCACTGAGTTAGACATTAAAGAGTACCCAAAAGGTGGAAGAAATTTAGTCCTAGCACTTATTAGATACCATCAGCATTATTTTCCTTCCTGTCATCATGGCTTGGTAGATGAAGTCTTCAGAATCTAACATTAACTGCTTATTTCCATTTATATCTTCCAACAGCGCACAATCACGTAACTCTGCACCTTATTAAAAAAAATTCTGACACCTCTGAGGTTTGTACCTGAGTTCTTTCATACAGAAATGTCCTTACCCTTCTATGTGTGACTAGCATGGGATAGATACTAAAAATAATTTGTTGCCTGGGAACCTACACTACACATGGTATTTTCTTGGGATCGTCAATCACTGCCTTTAAGGAGATTAGTTTATTCAATATTGTGGATTCACAAATGTTGTCTCATTATAAAGTTTTCACAAGAATGCAACAATAAAGACAATAAAAGTTTTGGATAAAGATAAATTTATTCAATTTAAGGGAAAACTCTTTACATTGAGGTTATTTTTATCATATTGTTTGGTTTTTAAATTCTGATTTTAAAATACTGGTTAAGTGACATAAAGCATCCTTAATTAGTGAAAAACAAAAAAAAGGAAACATTTTTAAAAATCAATAATAAAGGTTGGCCACCACCTTAGATTGACCTTGGCATTTTGAGGGTGGTATGGCTGTGAGTACGATTGCTCCATTTGTATAGAGTAACATAAGAATCCTGAAATGGAAAGGTTTGTCTTTCCCAGCCTCCTGTCTTTGACATAAAGTTCTCCCAGTACGGGCCGTATGTGGTGATTCTTCCCCATAGGGATTTAGTTTCAATCCGACCTAGTAAACTAATATGATGAAGGGCTCTAGTCAGAGTGCTCTGAGTATTGTCGTTTTTACTTCTAACTCAGATATTAATTCATTTGGGACGCCTGTCTTGCCATATCTCCTCTGACAACTTTTTGTGAGCCAGGTGTTCAACAATTACGTTGAACTGTTTTCAATGATTTAGACTTCTGATCAGTAGGAAACTTCAATGACACTGTGCAAACCCCATGGCGTTTCCCCCTTTTCATTTGTTTCTTTACACATAGGAACAGGAGTAAAAATAATGTTTATGTAAGTCCAATTTTTGTTTTACAGTTTTATTTTCTTTTCTTATACTCAGCTGAAATGTGTTCATTTTTTTGTAAATGCTTTTTTTTCCATTTATTTTTGTAAGCACTATCTTAGAATTGATATGCTATTACTGATTTAAAAATACAGGGATCCATAAGTTGAACGAATGAGAAGAAAAAGCCCTACAAGGATACATAAAAAACCTAAAAGACAGTGGGTGCAGGCAAGAAGTGTGGGAGCCAGCAGATGGAGAACAAAGCTGAGAGAGACATTCTTTGCTGTATACTTTTATGTGCATTTTTGGTTTTAAGGACCATGTGTAAGTATTACATGTTCAAAAGTAAAAAGAAAAAGAAACTGAGAAATGCAATAGTTTAAAATACCTTTCTCTAAGCTCCTAAAATGTTACAATAAAAAACCAGATCAGGAACAATGAGGAATTTAGAGTCTAAAAACTTGCTACAGGTGAACACTGGAGGTAAATCAACCACCCACAGACTCAGGTTTCAGAAGAGTTGTCTGGACAGACTGAGGAGTGCTGTCTTTCCACCTCTAGCATAGAGCCAGTTAGTTTCAAGCCCTATGAGTGGCTTTTTTTTCTTCAAAGCCTTTCCCTTTCACTTACCGTGCTGCCGCTTCAGACTTCTGCATTTCCTCCCACCTGCATCGCTCACTCACTGCCCTACATCTCACTTCCAGTCCGGGCATTCTCAGCAAGATTTCACTGTGTCACCAACTGATCAAATGCCTCTGGTGGTTCCTTCTCCAGTAAAATCAGACTTCTCTGATTTATTTACCCCATGGTTTTTCCATCTTGGCACTATTGCCAATTTGGACTCAATAATTCTTTGTAGCAAGAGGCTGCCCTGTGTATTGTAGGATGTTTAGCAGCATCTCTACTCACTAAATTCCAGTAGTACCCTCCAGTTACGACAGCTAAGATGTCTCCAGACATGCCAAATGTCACTGGGGGAGCAAAACTGACCCTGGTTGAGCATGACTGATCTAGCCCTTGCCTTTTGGTTAAACCCAATGTCCCACTTGTTGCCCTCTTCGTTTTTCTATGAATATACTATATTCAGTCCAAGCTTGGTTCAAATGATTCCTTTCTTCATCTTGGAAAGCTCTCTTCTCTTCCTTCCACATATGCATAAATGCAGAAATAAAAGAAACATTGTATTTTCTTCTGATTAAATGGTAGCACTGATTAAAAAACAATTCATGGTCCTTACTTACAAATGCAATATTTTCATCAGCAGCAATAGATTAATGCATTTTAAAATAGTTCACTTTGCTTCACTAACTTCAATAAATCTGTCTCTTCAGTTAATAATTCAGATCAGTGACTCAGTTGCTGTTATTATGTTTGCTTCTTAAAATACTCAATAAATTTTCTTTTTGCTAGTGATTCTTACATACACCAGTGAACTCTTTTATTGGTTACCTAAAATACCTCATCAGAATTATTCTTTAGCATGTTTTTGTCTGCTTATATATTTATATTACATTTTTTTAATAACTGGCTTTTTCTCTAAAATTAGTTCATCTAGTTTCAATAGGATTCTGTGCTCAATATTAAAATCTGACAAACTGTATGTATATACTCATTCCCTCCTCCCCCCTCCCATCTGCCCGATGCCCAATGAATGTTATTCCTATATATGCACTTAGGTGTTGATCAGTGAAACCAATTTGATGGTGAGTACATGTGGTGCTTATTTCCATTCTTGGGATACCTCACTTAGTAGAATGGGTTTCAGCTCTATCCAGGAAAATACAAGAGATGCTGGATCACCATTGTTTTTTGTGGCTGAGTAGAACTCCCTGGTATACATATACCACATTTTATTAATCCACTCATGTACTGATGGGCACTTGGGTTGTTTTCATAACTTTGCAATTGTGAATTGTGCTACTATAAACATTCGAGTGCAGGTGTCTTTTTAATAGAATGCCTTTCATTCTTTTGGGTAGATGCCCGGTAATGGGACTGCTGGATCAAATGGTAGATCTACTTGTA
>CAUYRT010104697.1:0-58617 GCA_963574885.1 Lepilemur ruficaudatus | reverse complement strand
AATTGTGGGACTGGCCAAGGCATAATCAGACACTCAAGTCATCTCATAAACTGACCCCTGAAGCCAGTTTGCCAGAAGCGACACAGGCAAAGGTGTTGTCTCGGAGAACTTTGACTAAAACAATGAGAAGAAATGACCTACACTTCTCCTTATATTAAATGGGGAAGGGGATTAAAACTGAAACCCACAGAGATATGTTTATTCATGCGACCTCTTACAACCAAATATAATAATTGTCTGTAATTGCAGCCCCGGCTCCCACCTCATGCTTTGACACGGGAAACAGCAATCAGCCGGCTCCCGTTTAATCCACCTATTATGTTGACTAATTAACTTTGCTCGACAGTTTATTTCTTCCTCCATTATCAGCCCCTGTCAGCCGCAAGCACCCCGCAGCATAGGAGAAACCTCGGGCTCTTTGATTGATCACCGATAGATTGACATGCAGATTAATTTAATTAGAATCACCTCACTTGAGAAATGAAAGACAATGGCAAGAGGGCTAATAGATCTGCTCTCATAATGAGGCGAGCCTCCCGAGCGAAGGCTGAGGATTTCTGATTTATTTTGCTCAATTCCCCAGTTGCTCGGAGAGACTCTCGCCTTAATTGTTCTTGGTTTTGAGAGGCATTAGCCTCTGAAGAGGTGAAACGAGTTACAAGGATTGGCACAGATGGAGGCCTCAGTTTCTGCGGGAGCCTTTTCTCTGAATTGGCTAAAGAGAGCTCTGACTTCTGGAACGTTGCGCAGCTCCGCAGTTTCGACAGTGGACTTGGGCAGAGGGGACAGCGACGGGCCATGGCCTGCGCCTGTGAATTGTCAGCACTGCCTGGCAAAGCGCTCCCTTCGGGGATCCCCATTCCCACCTGCCTCGCCATATTTAAAAGTTCCCCTCCTTGGTGACCTAAGTGCCTCCCGGCAACACATGGTGAATTCCCTTTCCCAGAGCCTCAAAAGGGTACCAAAATGAAAGAATGCGTCGCTCATGACAGTAGCATGGGGTTGATTTTATTTTCTGTTTCTGATTCATTACAATGAAGAGTTAACAACTGAGGGTCCATTCGGGGAATTCTGGTCATTGTGAAACCCGAAATTCCATCTAGAACAAGCCATTCATGGGACCACAGGTAAGTCAGATGCAGCAGTTTGCCAAGTGGTTCTTCTTTTTCTTCATGACTGATCAACCAGATCTGACATAGCCTGAGGTGTCTGTGTTTGCCTCATCAACTGTAGGTTCATTTGAAAGAAGGAAGAGAAGAAGGGGGAAGAAGAGGAGAAGAAACTGGTCTGTTCTTTCATTTTTCAAAAACCATCATGTGCAGCGGCAAAGTCAATATTATTTAAGGGAACAGAAACTCACTTTCCTTTTAGTTAGGGACATGACTTCTTGGGACATTTACAATTATATAACAGAGTTGGGTCTTTCAAAGAAATTTTGATTTACTACGAGACCACAATTGAGTGGTCACTGGAGTCGTTAGCTGAAGAAACTATAAAAGGAATCTTAAACGATATCTGTTTCCAGTCTCAGGAAGTACAGAAAGTGGTTATTCTAGATGTCTGTCTTAAAAAGAAAGAAAAAAAAACACTGACAATTCATGGTGCACCTGTAAGACACAAGCACTACAGACCTAAAGCTTAAAATATTCAGTCTCGTTTAAAGACATTGTCATCTAATTCCTACATTGAACCAAAATGTCAAAAACGGTTAAGGAGGGGAAAAAAACTATATCCTGTATGTTCTTCCTTTCTTGGCAAGAGAAAGACCAACAGGGCCACATGTGTGATAGAACTATAATATTTAATTGAAATACCAATCAAAGTCAGAGAAAAGGTAATACAGAGAATCCTCATGCCTTTCATTTCTAAAAAATAAACAGCTAACATGTTCCTCAAAACCTCACAGCACAACTTCCCTACCCCAAAATAATTTCTCCCATTCCAATTTGGAAATGATCGGGATACATTTAAATAAAATATATGCTGAAATTAATCCACAGAGCAACTTGAAAATTAAAAAAAAAAAAAAAGAAATCTGTTAGGTACAAAGAGGGTAGTGAAGTGTCCTTTAAAAATAGGCCCATAGTCGGAGGGAAAAGGAACACAAGGTTAAGGAGGTGTTGACACGTTCATACATGCACGGGGACCAATGGGCCTGCCAAATCTTCAACCCTCCTAAACTTTGGCAATAAAACACAGGTTGAATTTGAGACACATAAACATGGAAAATGATTTTGCCTTTGGACGCAACCACCCCTTCCCTCTTTATCCTCTTCTCACTTCCCAGCCCAGAGAAAGAGATGGGAATACCAGGAACAGGTATATTGAGAATTTTACATCCCTTATAATTAGACCTTCACTTTCTAGAACTGCAGGGTCCAGTACGACAGCCAAACGTGTGGGTATTTAAATTTAAACTGAGTGAAATTTAAAATTCCCTTCCTGAGTCTCAGTAGCCACATTTCAAGCGATCAGTAGCCCCAGGTGACTAATGGCTACCGTATTGGACAGGCAGGCACAGAACATTTCCACCATCACAGAATGTTCTATTGGACGGTGCTGCTCTGGAATGGTTTTGAAATAAATTGTGCCAATTGATTCTTAATGATGCCCAAGTTATGTCTCCCGAAATAAATACCACAGGTTTAGGATTGTGTACGTATATATTTTTATCATTACATTTTTGGAGTCAAATTTCTGTTAGGGGGCTTTGCTTTTTCATATAAGAATCCAAAGACATGTTGATTAACACTCAGTATGTTCCCCGGTACCTTATCTGGGCCCTACCTTCCAGTTGGGAGTACTCGGTATCAGGGGGTAAGAAGAGCAGAAGAGAAGTTTCTAGCTACCCAAGGACTTTGGAGATTTTACACTAATGTTTTCAGCTTGGGGGGCGCATATCAGTCGTTCAGAATCTGCTCTGTTACGTCTTTTCCCGGATCTAGACATCCCTAAAGTTTATTATTTTTACTATCTACCCCCCTCTATCAGAATCTGAGAGAATTAGACACAAAATTCATTATTCTTGGCTTCCAAGCTTTCCTAGTTAGTGTGACTTTGGGAAGGTTAACTTAACTTCCCTAAGCCCCAGTGTCCTTCCCTGACTCTCAAATGGGAACAATGATAGTACTTAACTCATGAGGTTACCGTGAGGCTTAAATGGAAGTGGCCAGCATGGTTCCTATGACACCCAAACAACTTCAGGAGCAATAGAGTAGTCGTCACGTTGTCAGCGATGTGAAACGAAAAGTTTCAAAGAATGTGTTGGGCTGATAATGTGAAGCATCTTGATGGCCACAGAGAGGACCCAGCATACACTGTTATTTTAAATATAAGGATACAGAAAGTGCTTCTTCTATGTTCATTGTTCAATGGAATCTCACAATTTTAAAGACCTTCGTGCTTACAACACATCATCATACAACTCAGGCCTCTTGTGAACGGCAGTTTTCCCTAGTTTATGTGATTTTGCTTTCCAGAGACTATCTGCATCTTAGTCTGTGCCATTCCAGCTTGAAACTAAATGAAACCTTACTGCTTTGAAAATAGTCTATAAATTAGACATCTTATCAATTCAGTCTAGAGTTCCCAATATTTCTCATCGCTGAGGGTTTCCTGGGAGTTTTGTTAGGGTTAGTACTTCCTTGCCATCATTTCTCAGTCTGTCCCCCTTCCCTTCATGTCAGGCAGGAGACCTTGTATGTCCTAACTATATTATCTAAGATTCATGAAGCAGAACCTCTGTCTCATGAGCAGATTTTCAAAAAGACACAGGCAGCTAAATTCAATCATGAGTGGAAGATCACATTCACAAAAGTAGCAGCTCATGTGAAAGAAGCAGTTATGACAAAAGCAACCAAAAGAGTTGAAATCTGTACCTCTAAGCATTTCTGCAACAAAGACGGAATCAGAGCAAAGATCATAAACATATTTTCAACGTTTAAATTAAGAATATTTTGGCAGTAAGTACCTCCCTCCAAAAAATAACCACTTCCACAGGTTAATGTTGAGTAACTATTTAAAAAGTCTAAATCTTGGTTTTTGATGCTGATACATAAAAACTCGGTAAAAGGAAATCAGTGATCAAGTTGATCTGTTCTGGGCTTCCTTACCTCTGGTTTTAGTTTGTTTTTATTTTTGTATTAATTTAGGATTCCTGATAATAAGGCTTTCAAAGCATTCACTTGATGTACGTGAAATGAAAAGGCATTGGGCAACATTCCATAGGCCAGTACTCAGCAATAAAAAGGAACAAGCTATTGTTATACCTGGATTAATCTCCAGAGAATTATGCAGAGTAAAAAAATTTAATACCAAGAGGTTACATTCCACATGTTATGGGCTGAACTGTTTCCCCCACAAAATGCA
The DNA here is from genome assembly GCA_963574885.1 of Lepilemur ruficaudatus. NCBI lineage: Eukaryota > Metazoa > Chordata > Mammalia > Primates > Lepilemuridae > Lepilemur > Lepilemur ruficaudatus. Next base: position 54,249 of record CAUYRT010104697.1, on the reverse strand, counting down.
TAGGTCAAAGCGCTAATCCCCGGTACCTTAGAATCTGACCATTTTGAGATAGGGCCTTGATCACATTGAATTGAGGCCATTAAGATGGGGACTCATACAATCTGACTAGTGTCCTTACAAGAGGAAATCTGAACACACAGAGAAGGTAAGTGTGGCTACTAAAAATGGGCAAGACGAGGAATAGTTGTGGTGATGGAAATGCCCAATATACTGACTGTGACTGTGAATATATGAACCCACACATACGATAAAATTTCATAGAACCAAAAAATATACCCACACAAAAGTACAAGAAAACTAGGGAAATTTGAATATGGTGGGCAGATTGCATCAATGTCCATATTCTGGTTGTAATATTGTACAATGTTACTATTGAAGGAAGCTGGATAAGGGGTACATGGGATCTCTCTGTGTTATTTCTTACAACTTCACATACATCTAAAATTATATCAATTAAAAATTCAACTAAATGAAAGGCATCAGCAGCCAACAACCAAGATGTTCTTCAGTGGGTGAATGGATAGACAAACTGGAAATCCATACAATGAAATATCATTTAGCCATAAAAAGAAATGAGCTGTCAGGCCACCTAATGGCACGGAGGGATCTTAAATGCACATTATTAAATGAAAAAGCCAATCTGAATAGACTGTATAGTGTATGATTCCAACTATATGACATTTTGGAAAATGTGCAACTATGGAGACAGTAAAAAGATCAGTGGCTGCAAGGGATTTGGGAGAAGGGAGGGATGAACAGGTGGAGCACAGGAGAGTTTTAGGGCAGCACCATCATTCTGTATACTACTGTAATGATGGATGCGATACGTAATACCCTGCATCTGTCCGAGCCTATAGAATGTACAACACAAAGAGTGAACTCTACTGTAAACTATGGACTTCAGTTAATAATGTATCAATATTGGCACATCAATTATAACAAATGTATCACACTAATGTAAGATGTTAATAATAGGAGAAATTGGTAGGGAAGAATTGAGGTAATATATGAGAACTCTCTGAACTTTCCACTGTTTTTTTTCTGTAAGCCAAGAACTGCTCTGTAAAATAAAGTCTATATATGTATTTAAAAGGCATTGATCAAACTCCTACCCTTAACCCCACACAACCCACATTCTGTACCCTACCTGTCTGCCAAGCCACTTCTTTACAGACTCGTCAAATGTTAGAGTCACAAGAGACCCAAGAAATCAACTAATCTAGTGGCTTCCAACTAAGAGTTTTCAAATGTAATAACAGGGGCAGCATTGCAGAGAGGAAATCATAAATACATCCACAGTAAGCCAGCATGCTAAAATATTCAGTAACTTTCCTTCGTCTGGGATCATATCGACTCCATATGGAAACTTTGGTTATCTCATCCACATGGGAAGCTCTGAACTGGCAGTTTTACATGGCTTTGAATAATTCTAAAGTAGAGAGTGTGATTCTTGCTCAATAAATGCAATTAGATTGAAAAAATATGTCATCACATGGGGTTCATAGGAGAAAATGATAAAAGGAAGCCTCAGTAGTTATGACACTGCAAATTTGTCCAACACCTCCTTTTATAGCTTGGAAAACTAAGGCCCAGGAGTTTAACAACAACTTCAAGGTCATAGCACAAATTAACAGCAGAGGCAAGCCTGAAGGGAACCCTCCAGACTCTCAGTCCGGTTCTCATACACAACTGCCTCCGCCCTCTCAATATACAGCTCTGGCTTAAGCCCCCTCTCTGGACTCTCCTGGTATTTTCCAGTATAAATGTAGGGTGCTTATGTGACCGACTACAGTTTAAGTATTATTTACATAAAAATAGTCTGCAGCAGTTAGGTCTTCATTAACTTTGTCCTTTAAAATATTCTTGACTTATATGGAACGAGATATTCTCAGAAACGTTCCTGATTGCTAGTTCTTATCTGGTCGAAAGATCCCAAATAACTCATTAAAAATTATGGAGGACGCATGAACCTACAAGATGTAACAGAGTGGAACTGCTGGAGGAAGGGAGTGGTTAACTGAATTAAATTCACACTTTAAGGCTCGAGGCAAAACTCTCTCTTCTCTTAACAAGAAGACAAGAGACTTCCAAATCTTCAGATACTTGTGCTAAACTAATTTAGACCTTTGGAAACTAGACTTAGCTTCTGTCTTCTGAACTGTGATATGTGCTAAACATGAAGAGCTCACACATGATCTAGACCTCACTCCTCCCTCCACAAAAGACCAGGGTGCCTTTGATGACTCCTGATGATGGCATTGGTGTTTAACTGGTGCCTTCTGCTTATGTGTCCCCAGGGGCTGTTTTAAGCAGGAGTGGGCCAAACAGGGAGAACTGTCATGCTTGCCCTCTAACGATGGGGCTCTGGCACATAGACATGGAAATCAGGAGAAGGCAAACGGCACACTGGCCAACAGCTTAGGCACCAGGGTCAGATAATCCTGAGCTTTGTAACCTGAGATAAGTCACTTAATCATAGGAATAAGTTGTGAGCCTACTATGTGCCTACCATGTGCCAGGCATTATTCTATGTACTGAAGAAGCAGTGATAAAACAGATAAGCATTTACTCACCAGGAGATTAGTTCCTACTAGGGACAGAGAGTCAGATAATATGTAAGCAATAAAAGCAGATTTCAGATTATGATAAGTTCTAAGAAAAAAATAAAATGGGGCTGGTGGTGCCCAGGTGGGAGATATTTTTGACTGGGTGAAATCTGAGTAATAAGAATTATCTGGCCACTCATTGATGTGGGAAAAGAGTTTCCCAGGGAGATGGAATTGCAAGTGTAAAGGTCCTGCGGCAGGAATGAGTTTGGTGTATTTGGGAAAGAGAAATAAAGAAAGAAAAGGAAAGCCAACATGCTTGATAAGAGCAAAGTGAACAAGAGTAAAAGTGGTAGAAAAATAAGTAAGATTATACACACATAACACTTAATATTTGACATACAATGAGGACTCTATAAGCTGTAACTTTAAAAGTGGAAGAATATAAGAATACCTTTTGTTGGTAAGCCCCAATAACTAAAGGAGTCTTCAGAACGAATATCCATTGGCAATCACTGATCAAACTAAATATCTTCACATCTATCCTTTAATGTATTTTATATTTTTGTCAGAGGCAACTGTACTTAATTTAAGAATATACTTCCTCTAAGTGCAAAGCTACCACTCATCAATCCTGTTCATAAAGATTCCTTCTCAGTGATGCATGCTTACTGCCAAAGCGCATGCCAAGATACATATATGCTCAATAAGCCATAATGGTTTAATATATCAGGTTGAAAATCCACCATTTGTATTTACCATGTTATGTGAATTAATCCTGCATTCTGAAACTATCATTAGAGCTGCTTTCAGTATAATTAATCAGCATGGTGCATCTTGAAATTATTCTGTATGTACAGAGTGGTCGCAGCTTGGGCCACCAGCATTCTGTTGGTAAAGAATTTAATTGAGAGATGTGCTGTTTGTAAAAACAACATAACAATACAAGTATTAATTCAAGACAGGGGTAGAGGATGGTAGGGAGGAGGGATGAGAATATTTCCTTCTTTATGTAAGTGTCTTTAAAAGCAGACTGAAACTGCAGAGATTAGGCATGTACTTTAAGAACCCTCTAATCATACCCTATAACATATTCATTTAGAGACACCGTAGCTGTTTTCAATAAATGACAAAGATTCTCCAAAATTTCTAGAATTCACTAAGTTGCCTTTTGATGTCATAACGCATGTCATCATTTTTAAAAGAAAAACACATTTTTTGGAGGGGAATTTGGGATGAATAATATGGTTGTTGCTCCTTATCTCTGCTACCCAAATAACTAAAGGGTGAAAGAAAACTGTTCACCTCTTCAGACAAACATGAGCTAAATATGAGTTTTGTGCCTGCTGTTCCCCTCTGCACAGAACCCTCTTCTGGCTCTTCCTGGGACAATTTTTTCTTACCCTTTAGCTCTGAGCTGGCATATCGTGTCCTCAGAAGCCTTGCCTGGTCACCTACTTTAAGGTAGGCTACCATGTCCCACCTTACATGGTTTCTTTCTCTGATAATATCTCATTTAATTTTCTTTCTAGCAATAATTACCATTTCTAATATTTGTAATTATATTAATGTGTTCACATCTTTATTGTGGCAGCTGATGGTAATTATACCCCACACATCCATTTTCTCTTTTCCTGGGCTGCAAAACTAGACATTTGCAGGCCTTTCTGTGATTATATATGGCCATATGACTAACTTCTAGCCAATGGAAGGTGAGCAAATTTGACAAGGACCATTTCTAAGCCACGGTTTTAATGAAGTCCATGATCTTCACCCTTCAGATGACTGGATGAAGACAGCAGAGTTCTAGGGAATGGGGAGGCATAAAACAAAACAAAAACCAAATCCCCAAATCACTTCAAGGACAAGATTCACTCGTCAATCAGAACACCTCTCTTGTACCATTATGGGAGTCATAAATAACCTTCTGTTGCAGGTAAGCCATTACGTACTCTTTGGTCCACTTGTTACAGCAGCTAGTATTAACTCAACAAACAGACCCCAACTAGAGCATAAGTTCCCCTAAGGCAAAGATCCTATCTTTTTTGTTCATCACACTAGACACACAACCAAGCACTTCCATAAATACTACCGAGTGCATGTATGTATGTACACATGAATGTACTTTACATTTACATTCACATATAATCATAGAGCTAATCTTTATGTATGAAAACAGATCTACAGCCTATGGGACAACTTTGTTGAAGAGATATGATGAATTTGGAAATTTATAGTTTACAGTCTCCAGGTATTATGGTACTTACCAAGATGACAGCTAGAACCCCATTCTTGTTCCTCCCCTCACCATCCTCATTCTGCCAGTCCCAACAAGGAAAGCTATTGATAGGGATTTAAATCTCAACTTTGAAACGTCTGGCTCCTGTCAGTTAAAAACCAGACCTGTGACATGGTATTAATGCAGTCCTTTGACATTAGCATCTTTTTAGTGTCAAGAGGAGGAAATAGTCTCATTTAGTCCCAGTAAATTTCTCCCTGTGTCATAGCTGTTTCCATCCCCAACTCGCTCCCCTTTTCCTTCCTCTAGCCCCCTACTCCCCCCAGTGCCCTCCAGAACTGAATGGAGCCTGTATCCACTGTTGTATTTAAGCAAGCTTGTTACCCTAACCACAGCATGGGGATTTAAAAAAAAAAAAAAAATCCATTGTAAATGAAAAAAAAAAAGAAGATTGTACCAGATTTTCTACAAGGTTTATTCCATACTGCCTTAAAGTATGAACACAGCCCAGCTTTGCGGAAAGTGATTAATTTCTTGAAAACACTAAGGTCACGCTAATTGACATGACCCTTGTAATTAAGCAGTCTCTGTTTACATAGCAGAAGCCCAGCCGCTGTGAGGCTGAGTTTGCTTGACAGAATGTCTTTACATGTCAAGAGATCAACAACCTTTCTTATGTCCTCCTCAGTCACCTACATAGGCCCCTGATTGCTGTTCAGAGGAGACACGCTCTGGCATTGCTGTATGAAGATCAGGCTGGCCCGGCAGCATACAAAGTGGGACGGGAGGCAAGCAGCAGCAGTGGGCAGTAATGAGAGCCCACTTAGTAGGCAAGAGAGGTGTTTTCAGTCAGATGTCTCCAGGACTCAGGTTTTCAATATAACTGGTAAAAGCCACATTGATATGTAAAGAGGAGACCAGAGTTTTTTTCATGCTGAAAAGGCACTCACTCTTTCACTCCCCCTCAGAGACAACAGAGGCATAAAGATATTGGAAAGCAGCTTCCTAATTAGCGTGCTACAAGAAAAATGATGAAAATTATGTATCTTGTCCGTAAGAAATCTTTAACCAATGTCATTATGACACACCTCTGTCATCCAGGACAGCTGCAGGAAAAACGAATCCTGTCCTTCCTGATTCACTGGCTAAGATTTGGGAACTTCACTATGATTTCTTGGTGGAGTACTCTGAGATGTCTGGGGGTCGCTTTACTCATGCCCTGGCTAGGTGAGGGGATGTTCTTGCCCTAGAGAACTGGCCAAGACCTCCACAGTTAAGTGAGGCTCGGGCTGCCGGATGAACCATGGCTTCTCTTTCTAAAATTCCTACAGTAAAAGCTGACCAACACTGTAGCTCCACTCTGGAACAATGTTCATGTTTTTCCCCTTCCTTACACTCCACCCTCTGCTTGATGAACTTTGGCGGTGCTTTGGTGTTCTTCATGCAGATGGCATCTTTAGGCTCTATTAGGGTAAATATCTCTTTAGAAAACCCCTCTCAGGTTTTCCTGGGATTCCAGCACATATTCGTGGGTAGCTACTATCCTCTCAGATGTTAAGAGATGTCCTTATTGCCCAAGTGTCTGCCTTTCTCTGTCATTCCAGAACATCAGATAATATCTAAGTCACATTGCTTGGGTTTAATCACTGTCTCACTACTTGGTAGATGTGTAACTTCAAGCAAATTGCTTAAAACTGTTTCCTCATTTGTAAAATGAGAATAATTCATATCTGCATATTCTTAACAAGGGTATTATGAAGATAATATAATAACTCATATAAAACACTTTACTCAATACCTCTTGCAAAATAAGCACCCAATAATGTTAGCTGCATCATGATCATCATTACCAATGTCCATAGATGTCCATAAAGGTAAACACATGGACACGTGCATTTATACAAATGAATATGGAACACACCTAATGTAGACTTAGATGTTATAAAACAGTTATCTCTCCAGCACTTATAGTTAGGAATGAACCAAGACATGGAACTTAGGAAGAGAGGCCAGCTTCGGGGTGGAGGCAAAAAAAAAAAAATGAGGATGACAATGAGTTCAGTTTGGGGATCACTGATTTGAAGTTCCTGGGTATATGCAGCAGGCATCTGGATGGCTAGATCCAAACCTAGGTGTCAGGTCTCAGAGAGCCCTGGGAGTTCTCAGAGCACAAACAGTGGTTAAGATGCTGAGGGTGGGAAAGAGACTCAAGCACATGAAGTGAGAAGAGGTTTGGATCTCGGAAGGAAGCATGGGGAACACCACCCTTTACAGGAAGGAAGATCAAGAGCATCCTATGGAGGGGGGTCGAAAATGAGTGACTGTTTTCCTGGGATCCAAGGTAAAAAAGATGGACTCAAGAAGGATGGAAAGACCACCAGCATGAAGTGATGCATGAAGTGATGCAGAGAAAGGTAGAAGTAAATAGTCAACAAAGAAAAGAGACTAGAGAAAAAAACTGAAAGGTTAGATAAGGAATAATTGAGGTTTTGCAGGCAATTCATCCAATCTCTGATTGTGTAAATATCCATGTGCCTGTAGGCATAAGACCCAATGTCGATTGTGTAAAAGTGATCACTAAATAAATGTGTAAATGTAAAGACATATGAAATGAAATGAGTTGGCATTCATTGTGCGCTGGGTTCCCTCTATTCTCTCCCAGGAGGTAACGAGTGGGTGATGGAAACAAAGCAGGTTGCACGTGAGATCCAACAAGGAATCTGTCATTGGTGATAGAGAGAGGTGCAGCTCTTCTTCAACTCAAAAACTGACTCCGTGGTGGCCAAGGAGGCTGACCCTGCTGAGAAAGCTCTATCTCTTCTGGGACACATATGAGAACCACAGGTCAGAGCATTGTCAGGGTTCAGATAAATCACATTGGAAGAACAGTATGGACTTTGTGTCCGGCAGCTCTCGTGCTTATGCAAAGGGCACACTCTTTGGGACAGTAGCGCTGCCACTAGGAAGAGTCCGCCAGAGGTTATCAAGAATAGGACTAAATTAGTGATTCTCAACCACCCAGTGTTAGTTAGCTCTCCTCCCTGCACCACAGGACATATGACAATTTCTGGAGACATTTTGGTCGTCATGGTTGGGAGGTGGGTGTTCTCTACTGGCATCAAAAGGGTAGAGACTAGTAATACAGTTAAACATCCTAAAATGCACAGGAAATCCTCCTGTCCCCCTAAAAAGGATTATCCAGTCTAAAATATTAATTGTGCCCAGGTTGAAAAACCCTAGACTGAACTAATGACCCACCTTCAGTTTATCTCAAGCATTTTCTACAAAGACTTACATTTGTATGTCATTATTTGCAAATTACTTATCCAGGCAAAATGTTGTTTTTCTTTCATATGCAGCGAAATAAGCAGAATCCTCATTTTTACTCCATTTTACAGTTGAGAAAACTGAGGCTCCAAAGGATTACAAGACTTCCCAGAAATCTACCTGTTGTTCCTCATCTCAGTAGCCCTTCTACTAAACAAAGAACAGCTCCTTTGTGTGCAAAAATAAAACTTTCTAGACACTCTCAAAAATAATAGACTGAATTGCTTTCTCATCTTGTAGTAAGAGAGAAATTCCTACAATTAAAAGCTTTCAGACACTTCACTAGCAGGTCCTGTGAAAGAAAGCAAGCCCCTGGAAGTCCTATACAAATGCTCTTTTATGTTCCCAATGTCACCAAAGTCCATCCCAAACTCTGCTGTCCTGATAGGTATGACAAAGTTGATCCTGGTATTCATAAGGCACTGGGCATGTTTATTAAACATAAACTGTTTCATGCCTGGCTATGCTTTGTTTGAAACTCAGGATGGGCAAAAAGAGATATAGAGAGAGGCTGGGTACGGTGGCTCACACCTGTAATCCTAGCACTCTGGGAAGCTGAGACAGGAAGATCATTTGAGGCCAGGAGTTGGAGACGAGCCTGAGCAAGAGAAAGACCCCATCTCTACAAAAAACAGAAAAATTAGCCAGGCGTGGCGGAGCTTGCTTGTAGTCCCAGCTACTTGGGAGGCTGAGGCAGGAGGATCCCTTCAGCCTAAGGAGTTGGAGGTTGCAGTGAGCTATGATCACGCCACTGCACTCTAGCGTGGGCAACAGAGTGAGACCCTGTCTCAATTAAAGAGATAGAGAGAGAGAGAGAGCGAGAGAGAGAGAGAGAGAGCGAGAGAGAGAGAGAGAGAGAGAGAGAGAGAGAGAGAGCTCATCTCAAAACCAAAGCAAGCTACAAAACAGTTTATATGCAAACCCAGAATCATGTCACAAGACACTTAGCAACACACACTTAGCATCATCACACATGTGGTTTCACCAGCTTAGTTGCAAAGCTGACTCCCACTCAACACAAAAAGTCCTGTATGGGAATGAGAGCACCACGTTTACCAGCTTGGAGTCAGAAGCTGGCCAGGGGGAAGCATTTCCCCAGAAACTAGAAATCTCCCCATTCATCTCTGTCAAGACAGAAGGTGGCAAGGATAAGATGATTTTATAGAAATACCTCAGAATTTCAGGAGAGAGTGTCTTCTTTCCACTGAATTTGTTCTTTAATGAGACTCCAAAGTCTCACCTCTTTTTTAAAAAAATCATCTTGGAGACTAAGAGATATTGACATCCCCAATCAAAGCTCAAGATCAGCTCTTTTCTTTTTCCCACTGGAGAATGCACGTGCAGCTAAAATTTTTCAAGAACCTCTTAGAGATCACCCATTTCAATCTACACTTACAGCTGACTAAATATACTTAAGAGCGTACTTTCAACACCATGCTGTTTCCCCGACAGACCAAACGAGCCTATGGGTCATTACTCTGACGGGGGACACTGACGTTGGCCATGCAAGTAAGTCAGCCACAGGATTCCACGGAGGGCCACACAAGGCTCTAGGCTTTGGCATCACCAGGGAGCTTGTTAGAAATGCCCAATTCCAGCCCCACCCCAGACCTCAATTAGAATTTTAACAAGATCCCCCGGGCATTCTCAACACTCGTAAGTGAGCGAAGTACCATGTCTAGAACTCAGCAGCCTCTCCTAAAACCCAAGTGCCACTTTGTGTTTCAGAAGTTAACAGGTTTGTTTTTGCGTCCTCTTCCTTTAGTAAATGCGTAATTCCATAGGTTAATGCCCCACTCAAACTTCAAAGGGCGGCAGGTCTGAGTGACGCTGGAGAGCACTTACCTGTGCTGCGCAAGGACAGCTTTGAAACAGAACTGAGTGTCGCTCATATTGTCCTAGGCATGCTCTGCTTAATAAGGGGTCCATTTATAATAGATCATTTCTGCTAGCAATGTCCAATATTGGAAGGGGAAAGCAGAGAGAAAGGAAGGAGGAAGGGGCCATAATTGTAACACAGAACAGTTTTATCAGTTTTACTCTTTTTTACTGGTTTTCTACCTATAAAATTTTAGGCAAAACATTCATCATTTCTATGTCCTTTACTTAATCTGTGGGGGCTTGGGCATGTGAGTCCATTCAGGAAGCCAAAACTAGACCCAAAGGACATCACTATCTCAACCAGCGAGCTCAGGTGGTACTGTCCAATCCTTCTCTAATAAAAACAACAGCTCCAAGACCGCAGATACCTGGGGGACCACAGGCCTCACCTGCTCCTTACCTCTAGGGAAACGGCTGTACTCTATCTCTTCTCCTGCCTAAGACTTCTTCACCCTCCCCTGACATTCATGTCCTTATTGAGATTTAAGAAAGACAAGACAGACCCACCTGGAATCTCCGCATGTCACGTGGGTTTCCTGCATTCTTTAGGCAATTTTGGTTACATTTGAGGAAAAATTTCAAGAAGAACCTGTGAAGAAACACATTATTATGGTTAACATTTCAGTGCTGACACAGAAGGGAAAAAAAGCAGTAAGTCATTTCTAGTCTCTTTACACATGTTCTGAAATACTCAGAATGGGGCTAGAGCCAGTGTTGAGTTTGAGATTTTAGCCTTTGTTTTGTATCCAAGCTGGACCTTGTCTACGAAGGGAACACTCTTGGCACTGCCAACAGATCTCACAAAACAATTAAGTCCCCAAGGAAGTATTTTTAGTCATACAGAGGCAAAGTCTTCACCATAATTTAAGATAGGTTTCAATTCGATATAATTGTCTGAGAATTACTCACGGTCCCCAACAACAACATGTAATTTAAACCCTATAAATTCACAGATGATGAACTACTGAAATACATGCCGGACGAATACAAGGAATTGGTAAACACTTTTGATCTTAGCCTCTCCAAATACAATGTTTCAATTAGTAGTACCCATGAGAAATAGGCATGATTCACACACTAACTAAACTCCTTTGATTTCTCAAATATCTCCTGAATGTTTTTCTTTGAATTCTTGCCGTGGACAAGAGCTATTTGTGATTGAATAAGGATCTTCCTGCCTCACTGCCACCTTGGTTTCTGAATTGGTTTTATGGGGAGATCTACAGGTTTTACTTGCTAAGGTGACTGAAGGTCCCAATTTGCCAAGAAAAATCCCAGTTTATACCAGCTGTACTGGTACAAGTATTAATAGTACCTACTTTAACTCTCAAAAATGTCCTGGTATGGGTGATAAATTACATGGTTGCCCTATAACTTTCTGAGTTATTTCTTACGTAACCATCACATTTGCTAAAGTCCATCATGGAAACGCGGACTCTATTAAAGGTGTCACATTAGGGCAGTCATGTTGGCCACCTGCAGTTAAACCCCTCCACCTGCCGGTGTTTGGGAAAAGGAGGATTTTCAAAGCCACCTAAGTTCTGCAATCCCATTTACTTTTAGGCCTAAGTATGCCTGTGGATTTCAGGCCCAAATATTTCTCAAAAATATCAGAATGCATCAAATTGCTAGTCAATTAAATTTTTGTAAGGAATTCTCTTTTCTTCACCTTTCCCCCATTTCAACTGTACACTGGAGTAAAATCCCCATCTCCATACACATAACCTATGAAGGACCATCACCCCATGGTGCCACAGTCTGAATGTAGCTCTGAGCCCAGTGTCTATCAACCACATGATGCTGGGGTCTTCTATCATAAGGATGTCGCACAAAGATATACCAAGCTCAGCCAATTTCTGAATAGTAAACAGAGAGAGGCCCCAGAAGAACCTCTCTTCTTCCTGGTCTCTTAGAATCCGCTAAGATGAAGAGTACAGTGTCAGAATTAGTCTTCGAGGAGAAACAAAGACTTTTTCAACCAAAAGAATTAACATTTGAAAATGCGAACATCTTCCTGAAATGGCTCTTTCTACATCATACAACATTTGACTGCCCATCAATGAAAGCAGAGCCCCGAATAATCACCCCACTCCCAGCTTCTCTCCGCAGAAGCCAAAGCTTCTCAGCCCGCTGTTTAAGATAAATGATTCAGGGAACGTCACTGCAGCTCAACTGTGTCAAATGAAACGCAACTCTGGGTGCCCCTGGTGTCCCAGTACCAGGAGCAACACCGTCTCTTTCAATAGGGTAGGCTTGGGAAAGGAAGGGGGTCTGAAGGAGTGGCCAAAACCCTAAGTCCTTTTGCATTGTCCCATTCCTCTGAGCTCTCAGAAGGCACGTGCTGGGTGTCCCTACTGATCACACACGGCTTTCAGAAACCATTTAACGTGGCAGAGCTGGTAGCTATGATTTTCCCATGTTGCTGGGGTTCAAGCCCATATCCAAAGACACCTGAGATGTGTGAAAACTTCTTTCAAGAATAGCTAGTTATGGGGGATGGTCAGGCTTGAGGCTCTGACTGGAGGGGGGAGGGGGGCAAGGGCAATGTACGTAACCTTTTAATAATAATAATAATAATAAAAGAAAAAACAAAAACAAACAAACAAACAAACAAAAAGAATAGCTAGTTAGAAGGGCATATTTGAAAACCACTCCAAGCCTCGGGAGAGGGCTGATTCCCACCAAATTGGCCATGAGATTTGGCATGGGAGGGTGGAAAAGCCACAGCCTTTAGAAAAACCCAGAATGGGATTAATATGCTAACCCTGCCAGCTACTACTCGTGTGATTTTAGATAAGGAGCTGGACTTCTCTAAACTACACTTTGCTTACCTATAACAGGGTCCAATAACAGCCCTTCCCTCACCAGGCAATTGTGAAAATTAGCTGAGATACTGTATAGTGCCTGACACATGGTAAGCACGGTGATGGTGGCAGTGATAAAAATACTGGCTTCCGTGTATCTGGTGCTGCCTTATGCTCAGTACAGTGCTAAGAACTTCAAATACGTTTTCCCTTTTAATCCTCCAAAGTAACTCCGTGTTTGTTTTTTTCTTTTAATTTTTCTATTTTTTAGAGACAGAGTCTCGTTCTGTCACCCAGGCTAGAGTGCACTGCCACCATCATAGCTCAGTGCCTCAAACTCCTGGGCTTAAGCGATCCTCCTGCCTCACCTTCCCGAGTAGCTGGGACTACAGAGGCATGCCACCATGCCCAGCAATTTTTTTTTTTTTATTTTTTGTAGAGATGGGAGTTTTCCTATGTCGTCCAGGCTGGTCTTGAACTCCTAACCTCAAGTGATCCTCCCACCTCGATCTCCCAAAGTGCTGGGATTACAGGCGTGAGCCACCACACCTGGCCACCTCTGCTATGAATCCCATTTTATAGATGAGAAAACTGAGATTCAGAGAAGTGAAATAGCTTGCCCAAAGGTTAGTAAATGTGAATCTAGAATTCAAATTCAAACAGTGTAACTCCAGAGACTGTGCTCTTAACCACCGTACTATAGTAGTTTTAGTAATAATAGAAGTAGTGCAATAATGACATTTATGCTAATGGTACCATTGATAGCAATGGCGCCGTAACAGCAACTATACCGACAAGAGTAAAAACAAGCAATCATATTACTGAAGAGTAATGATTAGCATTATTATTTTCACAAGGGCAACGTGAATATCACGGAGGGAGACGTCATCGCCATTCTCCCTCCAGTGGGCTCCCGTGCCTGGTTCCCTGGGGTTGATAATATTTGCCGCCTGTGTGTGTTTAAGCCATTTGATCCCAGACCCGACAGCCAGATTCAGGTTGTGTTAGAAGGAGCTGTCAGCAAACCCTCTGGCATCTTCAAGTCAGACAACTGCTAGCCATCATGAGGGGGTCCAGCTGGTGCCAAAATGGATTTTGAAAGACAGGCAAACAGGACCTTAGCTCTGCCAGAGAGAAACAGAATCAAGGGAGCAGGGGATCTTCTGCCGAAAAGACCGCCTGTCAGCAGCCGGTCGTTAGCACAGCAGCTATGCTGGGCACACAGCGGATCCCCGTTACCCCAGGCTGGCCTGTCACTCGGCGCGCTGGCAGAGGCTCCTGTCCGCCCCCTCCACAGCGGATCACTTGCTGAAACTGAAGGCTTGACCATCTGTCGTGGGGAGGACACGGCCGTCAACTGGTGCCTGGGGCCTCACACAAGCCCTTATGTGGCAAAGATGCTCCGAAGGGCCAGCTCTCTGGGGGGAAGCCAGCTCTACCCCAGGGGGAGCCTCAGAAATTCTTTCAAAGTTTTCCCCTAAGTAGATGCCAAGTGTCTGACCCTTGCGGATCACACTTCCTTAAAGGAACTGAGAAGAGTTAGAAGGAGGAGTTAAAAATATCCCCACTGAGAGACAGAGTTAGACATGGCACACAAATTTGGGGGATGATTTATCAGGCTAAGTTTATAAGGCCTTTGTAAGCTGGGGGGCCACGTGCACGTCTGCTGGCCTACGGAGGAGATCTCGGATTCCGAGGGGGCTTTTAACAGAGCGGAGGTTTTTGTAACTGAAAACCTTACTTTCGTCTAATGAATTGCCGCATTTTGTGTGGCAGGTGTGTTTTTGATAGAGTGTTGTCGGGAGAAAGAGTGTGGCAGCCTTACCCCAACTATGGGAAACTGACCCCCACAGCAGGACAAAGTCGCTATTGACCCTGTGGAGTTCCAAGGAGTTCCATAAACTCCAGGAAACTGCCTGACCAGGATCCAACTCCTTTTTAATTCAAGTCTTTTTCTTTCTTTCTTTTTTTTTTTTTTTTGAGGGGGGAGAGAGGAAGGTAACAAGAAACTTGACACCTTTCTGTTAACTTTCAGTATGAATAATGTCATCCTGTGTTCATGCAATGTGTTAATTTTTCAGGACACTTGTATCCCCAGTATTTCACTGAATCTTCATGGAATTCCTATAAATTAGGCCTGCCAGGAGTTATCAAAGCCACTTGACAGGCAAGAAAACAAAGACAACAAAATTAAGAGATTTATCTACAGTCAAAAACAGATATCCTGGATTGACCAAAAGGACTAGTCACAGTATGAGTTTTCCACGAATAACTGGACTTTACAAGCGGCCTTAACCCTCACTTAGTCTAAACTCCCCATTTTGCAAATGAGGAAGGTAAGAGATCAGGAGACAGGACAATACTCATGTGGTTAATAACAGTTATGACAACTATAATGAGAATACACATGTCCTAACATCTAGTTGTATGTCCAATATAATATTAACTTCTGAAAAGCCAATCCAACAAGAGCTCAATACTTGAGCTCTTGAACTGTTTAGTCTACCATCTCAACTAGGAAAGCGACCCCCATAAAACCAAAAGTGACATCCTATTAAAAGTTGTGTTAAGGCTCAGCAATCAGGATGACATAGGACATTAGCGGACCATTGCACTAACTGAACCAAACACAAGCATTTGTAGAACAAAATTGTTTATTTAATGATACACCTTTATCACATTTCACCAACCAATAGATATTCGGTATCTAGCCTGAGTAGCTCCCATGTGACTAGCATAGTACTAGTGACCAAAACGTAGCTCTGGACTCTCCCTACAAGGAAAATTAATTGAATTAGCCAACAGGATTTGACTCATCTACACGAGGAGGTAAAATTTTGAAAAAAAAATCATCTTCGTATACACAGTACATGTCATAGGACCTAGAACCCAGTGGGTTTTCAGTGAATATTTGTTCAACTAAACAGAATCTAGGGCTTCCAAGAGACAGAAATAGGAGCCTTCTATAATAAAGGCAGTGGTAGAGCATACTGGATGAGAGTTTGGGTTGGACATAAGACAAGCCTGGGTAAATTTCAACAATTCCCTCAACCTCACCAGTGCCATTAAAACATGAGAATAATAGTATCTCTCTCCTAGGACCACTGTGCAGCTTTCATCATAATCCCAGCTTTGCTGCTTAATTGATTGTGTGATATTAGACAAATTATTTAACCTCTCTATGCCTTAATTTTCTCATCTGCAAAATGGGGAAAATAACAGAACCTACTGTAGAGAGTTAATGAGAACTAAATGAGAGAACATACGTGGAGTGTTTAAATAGTACCTGCCATAGAGGAAGTGACAGTTCTTTTCATCGTCACTCATCCCTGCCAACTGCTCATTGCCTGGCACTCAGAGATGTCAAGCTTTTCAGACACAAAAAATATTTTGTATTTTTCTGCTCTCTTCAACTGTTAAGGTTAAGAGATGAAACAAAGACCTATGTACCCAATGAGAACTATGGGTTTCATTGAATGATCTACAAAAAAACAAAACAAAACAAAAAACAAGAAACAACCACCAAGGAAAGATGATTACTACGACTACAACAGCTTTACCCAAAGGAAAGAGGTTGTGGCTTAAATCACGGAGGACTCCAGCTAGTCAGAACTGAAGGGCACACACAGTAAAACTGTCCATTAGGCAACAGCTTGTACATCATTAATTACTATGCAAAGCACCACAACAGAGCTGGGCTGAGCAGGTTGAGGTTTTACCTCCCCCAAGCCAAATTCTGAAAAATCACGTTTGGATGTTTGCAGCTGCTCTCATAACGTCCAGGCAGGAAAGGAAAGGCATCAAGACACACCAATCCTAGACATAAAACCCCCAGTTGCAATCTTAAGACTCCCCGAAAGTTCCTCTGACTTATGTCCACAGATGGTTATGTGGCAGATGATCCTTCCCAAAGATATTCAGGACACGGAGACTCACTCTGGCCCGGTGCAGGAAACAGCTGTGTGGGAACAACTGTGGGGTCCTTTCTGTGTGAAGTTCAAGCTGCTCCCACACACACACTTGAAAGTAGAAAGCAAAATGCTTCATGATTTAAAGGGCCTCTTTGGAGGAGTTGTTTCCATACACTGCACCATGACCTTTACTTCGACAGAGAAGTGAAGAAATGCTTGTCTTCATGGCCAACCTACTGCCCAGAAATAACCAGGAAAATCTGTTCAATAGTACAAGGATTCTCCCAAATTAAAAATATTGAACCAAGCCAGGCATGGTGGGTGGCTCACACCTGTAATCCTAGCACTCTGAGAGACCAAGGCGGGAGGATCACTTGAGGTCAAGAGTTTGAGACCAGCCTGAGCAAGAGTGAGACCCTGTTCTCTACTAAAAATAGAAAAATTAGCCAGGTGTGGTGACATGTGCCTGCAGTCCCAGCTACTTGGGAGGCTGAGGCAGGAAAATCGCCTGAGCCTAGGAGTTTGAGGTTTCAGTGAGCTATGATGCCACCATGGCACTCTAGCCTGGGTGACAGAGTGAAACCCTGTCTCAAATATATATATATATGTGTGTATATATATATATATATTTTAAGACCAGAAAACACCTATCTCATCCAGACCTCCTGAGCTGCCAGGACCTTTTTCAGAAATGCCATCACTACCTTGTGTTAGCCTCCAAAGATACAGAGCTCTGTGAAGCGACAAACAGTCCCACAGCCACTACCACCACCACCAAAAAAAAAAAAAAAATAGATCTCCCCTAGAAACTGAGCAAGCAAAAGCAGTTAGAGAAAACTCTGTTTTCAATGTTGAAGAAAACATTTGGGTTTCTGGTACACAGAAGTAGCTGTAGAGTACAGTTCATCCATGTGAAAATATGATACCCACAAGTCTGCCAAAATCCCAGGATGCCACAAGGCCGGGCTGAGGAGGCCGAACCTGCCTAAGGGTAAAGGTTTCTCACTGCTGGGTGGAATTCCTTTCTTTTTCCAACACTTAAAGGCCCTTCTGAGAGAGAACTGCCTTGACTTAAGCCCCCACAGTTCTGTCTGGGAGGTGGAGAATAAGACCACGGAGGGAACCCCACCAGTGAAGCCAGTTCTCTCCTCCCTCCCCACAGCAGAAGGTGACATGTCCCCACATTGTGGCACTATCTTGGGGATCCCAGGGGAAGAGCATGTGGCTGCCCCTATTCTTGGCCACTGACTTCAAGACGTTTTACCTTTTCCCTTGGCCAAGGTCCCTCAGATCTTGGGCATTTCTGGAAAGTGTTCTCAGCCTGGAGGGATGAACATGATCAACTTGAAAAGGATTCATTACCTCAGAGCTCAGAGTTTGGCCTTGAGGGAAGGACATAATTAGTGGCAAGGATCAAAAATTTGAAAAAAAAAAAAAAGGTGTTGGGATAGCACAGCAGTCAACTAAAGAATTTAAAAATAGTTTTAAGGAAAAGGACCCACTGCAAATAAGTCTCCTCCTGCTAGAAGCCAAATCTGAAAGGTAGGGAAAATGCCTGCAGAGGACAGGACACATAACCAGTGACCAGTGGGGAAAGAACAAATTGCAGCTCCGTAGAAATGACTTTGAGAAGGGAAGTCAGAGTGAGGCCGCTGTCACTTAACTCTGACCTCTGCCTATCTGGCCCAACTTACTCCCCTAACAGGGTTTAACCGGAAATTATTAAATAACTCAGAAAAGATGACATCTCCAAAGAACTGTAAGCTCACGTGTAGCAGAGAAGATGTTCATCTTCAGGGATACTATTTACAAAGATTACCCAAATGCCAAGTGTTTCTTGCTGAAATGTATTAAGGTACAAATGCTGACCCTGGACAGAAATTTGAAGTCATCCTAATAGTTTGATATCACACTATTAGCAGGAATTAGGCAGATACCAAAACCAAGTGTTTTGTCTGCCCTTCTTGGTGCTGGGGACAGACTGAGGACATCGTTGCCTTAAACTGTTTCCATTACAAGGAACACAATCTGGAGGGAATCACAGGGCACAGAGTTCCTGCAGACCCAGGACAGGTTTTGAGCACAGCATCAGGTCTTGGACTTCTGGGTGTTACTGGTACAAATCTTTCCCCAGGCTGAAAAAGATGTGGGTGCAGGTGGCAACTTTGCTTCAGTAATGGTGACCCACCCACAAAGCCATGCATAAAAAATGAGGCAGGAAGGAGCCGCAGTACCTCAACTTAGCATTAATAGTTATTACAGCAGACACATGCACTGTAACACATGTAAGGCCCTATTCTATCTTCTTTACATATATTAATTCATTTACTCTTCACAACAATCCTATGAGGTTCTACTTCTAGTCCCACTTTACAGATAATGCAACTGAGATGTTATGTAATTTGCAAGTAACTGGTAGAGCTGGGATTTGAACACAGGCAGTTTGGCTCCAAAATCCACATCCATTCCAGTATATTCATTTGCATGTTATACACGTTATACCCTGGGAGCGCAGATCGTTAACTGTATCTGGCTATAACCTTGTCATCATCACCAGATTCATTCAGAATCAGAGCTGAAGCCAATTCTACATAAACATTTCTGGCACTTTCACTAGAACATAACCAATTATAAATTTTAATATGTTTCAATTTTGCTCATGACCCTTTTTGTGATTTCTCAAATGCATTTTAACCATAATGAAAGACCAGTGAGTGGTGGAGTATCAAAACCAAACCAAATATGGAGAATGATGGCCAAAGCAAAACCAATGCCATCTGGGCCTCTTGGAAGAAGTCAATGAACATCGTTTTAAAGATTTAAGTTATGGGTTCCCCCAGTCACTACCTTTGAATGTCTTTCATGCAGACAGAAAGCCACAGGTTGAAAATTAAAGGATTTTAATATCCCCCTGTTCAATACGCACGTGTTAAAATTTTAAAGCAGATTCATTTAGAATCTGATGTCAGAATTTCACTTTTCCCATCTAAGGACTCAAAGGGTTTCGATATTAATGTCCCCTGTTGCAGTGACAGATGCCAGAGAGAGATCAACAGGTTCAAGTCCACGGTAACTGAGGCGTGTAGCAATGCTCAACTTACTATCCTTTTCAAGACCTTACAAAGTATAAATGTTCATTCTCACTGATTCATTCACTTACTCACCAATGAATCTGCGTTTTCAGAGAGCCTAGTGTGTACTGATTCTTCTCACTTGATACCAATTGTACTAAGATCACAATGACTTTGGTTCAAGTTTTTCGCCAAAAGAAAAATCAAAGAGAAGAAACGTACTTAAATTCGAATTTCCAGGAAAACTTTTGACTCCTAGGATGATAAGAGTATTTGAGCAATTGCCAAGGAAGGTTGAATACTTTAAAAGATTAATCTGTTGTGGGTATTCTGGCAGAGGCTGGATCAGTGAATTTTTCAAAGTCCCTAATAATGTGAATAATGTGCTCTTCCGGGCACATTTCTCCCCTACTCTTCACTTTCCAGCATCCTTTGCCTCAGTCATATCAAACTACATCCCATGCCCTGAACATGGAGTCTCCTTCCTGCCTTCACTGTGGGCTGCGCCCCTGGGTCTGAAATGCCTTCCCTACTCCCACGCCATCTCGGCTTCCCATAATCCCACTGTCCTTCCAGGTGCGGTATAAATGTACTGAGCTCAGGAAACCTTCCTAAATACCCACAGCTAGAGTTAATCACTTCCTCCCACACTCCGTTACAGCACTCATCACACTTGGTCTCCTCTACAAGTACCACAGTTACTTGTGTAATTGCCGCCTCCTCCACGGCACTACAGACACCTTGAGAGTGCCCTTCTATTCCCCACAGAACCTAGTGCAGTTGTATGTGGAAAACACTGAACAAATATCTGACTTGAGTTGACTGTAAATATTAACGGCAGTTAACTCTGAATTACAGCACAAAGATTATTTTTCTTCCTTCCATTTTTGTCTACATTTTCTGAATTTCCTATGAATAGGCACTACTTTTATGAAAAAAATAAACAATTTTAATGTAAAAATTGAAGCAAATATTGCTCAGCACAGAACCTAGGGAATGTTGTTCCCATCTTGCGATGGGTAAATTAAGAGTTAGAGAGAATGAGTGGCTTTCTCAAAGTGTCTATGCTCTAGGATTTGCCGTTTAACTCAAATGAGAGCAGTTAAGACCTATCCATCCACACTCTATAAAACTGAGATAATTTATTAGTTTCATATATGCATAATTCATAAAAGAATATCAACGGGGCAGATTCCACTGTTCATAATTTCCTACATAAAACTTTCCTAATATCAAAGTTTAAAATATTATCTCTAAGTTAAAACAGCCATTGTTCTTAAAACATTTACATGTAACCCAAAGGGATTAGAGACCATGTAACTGAAGTCTGAAATGAAGCTCCTCTCTCCAGAATTCTACAGACTACCATGTTAACTTTGTTGAAATCCAATACTTAAAATTCTCAACTGTTTGCTATTCCTTCACTTAGCCTATTTCCTGAAGTCATCCATTTATTCATTAAGTATTTACTGAGCACCTACTATGTGCCAAACCAAGCGCATACAGAGACAACCCAGTTCCTGCCCTCGTGGAAGCTCGCCAAGGTACAGTTCTTGGGCCATCTTCATCAGAACTACCAGGGAAATTTGCCCTGGCAGAGACAGAGTAGGGAATAGGGCATTCAAACAATCTGATGCACACTGAAACTTGAGAATTGACAGCTAATTGATTTTTAAAACCAACAATAATACCAATACCATGAGATAAATGAAATGATGGAGTTTTGTGCTAGAAATAGTGAACTGCAGAGAAGGGCTGGGCCTCTAATCACATATCATCGAAATTTAGCATAAAAATATATGTCAAATCACTGCTGAATAAAATTAAAAAAATAAATTCCCTCACCCTTCCCTTCTTAGCCCTAGCACAAGCTGCAGAGAAAGAAAGGAGTTCCTGCTTGCCAGAGAAAGCTGATATTTGGAAATTTTTTGCTTCAAGGAAAAGAAAGAAATTCACTTTTCTACCAAAAAAAAAAAAAAAAGACGAAGAAGAAAGACATCAGCTGAAAAAGCCATTCCCCAAGAAAAAGGTACAGAATCTTTGCTAAGGATGAAAATTATTTTGAAATTATTTTAAATCATCATCACCCCTTTAAAATCCTCATCCCATTTGTCTTTTCTTTTTTTCCAACACTGTCTCTCTTGTCCCAATCTTAGCATCTCCATGTGTTGCCTGCCATACCCCGGGCTCACACACCATTGGAGATAATGAATTTAATTTGAGCAATGGCTTTCATTGGAAAAAAAAAATCACTGCATCCCAACACGCCACACAAGCTGAGTTCAGATAAAAACAAGTGACTTCTTAATTTGGATTTAAAGCTTAGAATCAGTCTCCAAATAAAAATGACCAGTGAGCATCATGCCCACAGAGCATGGACAATAATCTTATGAGGTCCAAATTATTCCAGTTTATATTATGGACGATCCAATAAGTCTGTGTGTTCTAGTCCATAAAAATATAAGAAGAAATTTATCACTTTGAAATCATAATGCAAAATAGAGTCTGACACTTTATTAAGCAGTATTTCTCACGATATCATAAGGATGCTGATGGAAAATGAAACTAAAGCAATATCAAAGAGGAACAATGAAACCATTTAGACCTTCCGAGGGTGCTTTGTAGCTCACAGGTCACTCACTTGCCCTCTCCACAACATGTCATTTTTGAACAGCTTCAGTTTAAACCAGAAGCATTGGAAATACAACTCTGAAAAAGCTTTTATGCTACCACAAAACTTGGGTGATCGTTTACCAAACCAAAGAATGGCTAGAATGGAAGAGGAACTTAGAAATGATCTAATCCAGATATTCTTAACCTAGAGTCAATGGATGGCCTACATGGGGTCCTTGAACACCCCAACATTGTGTGTAAATTTTTGTGCACACACTTTCTTGTGAAACGGTCCGGAGGCTTCTGAAGATCATGGAAGAAATCTGTGAGTGAACTCAGCAGATTCCTCCTCCTATTTTGATGACTGTACCCCATCTTTTTGGAGAACATTTTTGCTCTCACTCAAGAACCTTTGCATTTCAGCGGCATAGACTGATTCCACACTTGGACCAGAGGGGTACTTGTGGCCAGGCCTGGTCTGTCAGAGTATCAAATCCCCCAAGTACACAACTTCTTTAGAGTCAGGGCATGTGACCCAAGGTAAGCCAATATGGCCCAATCCGAGCTAGTCAAGGGACTTTTGTTTGAGTGGTTTAAAAAAGAGATGAATTTCCTTCTACTAGAGTTGAATGGAAAAATGTGAAGCTTGGGTTGCTGGAAAATTTAATACATTAATGATGGTTCCATAGTAGAATACAGTCCATTTGTATCCCACCTAATAGAGAACACAGGACAAGAGAGCTCTCTGAGGAGAGAAGGTAGGAAGAGATCACATTATACGACACCCTCCCAGAAAGAAGGAGCCAAGTGGAGAAGGAGACGTTGACAGAGTGATTGTGCTGAGAAGGTGGCAGGACAAGGAAGAGTCTCACAAAAGGCATACGTTAAAGAGGGAATATTGTATAGCATCTTGGGAACTTTTAGGCTCTACAACTTCAATATTCCACACCTTCCTCTCAAGTCATTATCATATACACATACACACACACAAACATACACATAGACATGTATTTTTTTTTCTCATACAGAATTCCTGTTTACTTTCAAAATGGTAGAAGGTTTTAAATTAGGTGTCCCAAACTCAGATCCTACAGAGCCCAGGCAGGTGATGTCAACGAGTGAAACCACAGACAGTACTGGGAATGGTCAGAACTGGGGAGAGTGAAATGTCTTGTCTACAGGAACAGCTCAACTCTTCTCCAGCCAACTCACTCACGGGGCAACACGGGCATGGTGCGGCCAGACCTTCTCATCTGAAGAGAAGCTGGAAATACAGATTGTTAAGTGTGAAATTTGCCAATCTTCCCAAGAACATAATTTGTCCAAAGCCAAAACAAATCTGGAAGTGGGGTCCCAAGTTTGCATCTCCTGCTCTAAACCATAATAACCGAAGTAGCAGCAAACGGTTTGTCTTCCAGGCTAGGGCCGGGCCACTTTGTGCTCATTTTAAAATAAAAAATAATAATAAAAGAAGGACCCCTGTGGCTCCACTAAGTGGGACTCCTCTCATTAAAAAACCAAAGTAGTTCTTGCTTTTGGAGCTGTGGCATGTTTCCTTCTGTTTGTTTTGTTATTTTTAAGAATCCTGTCGCCTGAAATTTAGATGTAGTCAAGCTTGATTTTCTCGTAGACCTTTGGCAGCTGACGTGTTGGGTGAAGGAAGAAGTTGGGAAAAGCATCTGGTCCCAGAAGCGACAGGGAAGGCAGTGCACGTTTACCAGCATGAGGCTGTCCACAGACAGTGAATAGAGACACAGGGAAAACCTCCAATACCCACCTGTTCACAGCTGGACTTCCCAAGGCACTTAATTCAATCAGAAGCAGTAAGTTTTAGTAGCATTTTACAACCAATTAACCATGCAGGAAACAAAACATCTGACTCAGTGCCTTCCTCCCTGCTTCTAAAGAGTCTGTGGCCTCAAAAGTCTGCAATTTGGAGCTCTCTGTGTGAAAGAAGACACTGTCAACCCTGCACAAACAAGTTTTATCCCTTCCGAAATTGAACGGGAGAACACATGAATTTGGCTAGACCTTGTTGGCGTGGGACTCACTCCCACGTTCACAGAGAGCCCACATTTCAGTTGTCATGTGCCAGGCACTGGGCATTTACAAGAATCGTTCCAGTGAATCCTTACAACAACCCCATGGTGAGGGCCCATTCATACTCCCATTTCACAGATGAATATACTGAAGCCAGGAAAATTGGTAAAAGAGCCCAAGGTCACACATAAATGGAAGGGACAGGATTTGATATAGGATATGGTTCCTAATAGGGAGCAAAACCTTAGTGCAGAGCTCACTGACTACATTTGGACTGAGTTAAAGGTGAAACTATGTGATCAGAGCCGACTTCTGGTATTTACGGGGATAAACCTCCTCAGGTAGAAAATAGGTATTAATCTTATGCTAAGTTCTATTATCCATAATTCTTCACTAAATAAATAATAATTTTAAAACCAGGCTATACTTTTAAAACTATGCTTCACTTTTAAAAAAATCATTTTTAATTCTAATTGATCCTCCCAAAAACTCTTGAAGGATGTGGCAGGGGGTGGATAAAGTCACCTCCATTTGCTGGATGAGTCCACAGAAGCTCCAAGAGGTCAAGTGGTGTGGCCAAAGTCACCCGGCTGATTAGTGGCAGCCTCCGGCTCCAATTCCTGAGCACTCCAGGCAAGGGGGCTACTTTTCACATCCTCAAACCTGCCAAGCTCTTCCCCACTCTGGGCCCTGGAGTGATCTGGCCCTTGTCACTCTTGCCCATCCTTTGGGTCTCCCTTAGATGTCATCTCCCCAGGGATACTCTCTTGCATCCCACCTCAGTGGTCCCCCTGCGGGCCCCACCACTGTCATTTTTACCCAGAGCCGATCGCAGGGCTTGGCACCTGGCAGTCAAGTGTTTACTAAACGAAGGAGGAAGTGAATGAATGCCTGGTGGATTGCCAACTTTCTAAATTTTCCGACTTTTAATAGTGACTAAGCAACAGGACTTTCTCTCCAGCACTCTTGGTCAATACCCTCGTAGAGTAACAGATGAAAATAAATCCGGCCCCAGCGATATTTAAGGACCCATCCGTTGAAGTGAGACCATGGTGAGACACCCCCAGGCCCCAACCCCCACCCAAAACACACACATTTGTTCTTCGGTGTCTTTCCCATTTGACTCAAGGCTGGATTATTAAGTATGGCAGGAAGACCAAGACAACATAGGAGAGAGAAAGCAAATGGTAGTAAATAAATAGTTTTCCTTATTACAGCTAAGTACAGAGTCTTCAAAGTTAAGCAAAGAAGCTACAGGTGAGCATAGAAGGTAACAATAGAAGTTTCTAATCCTTCTCTGATTTTTCATGTATCCTGCTGATGGCTACCAGGCTTAAGGGGGAAGCCTCTGATAGAAACCTGACACGATTTCCCTCCTTCAATTTAAGCCAAGAGGTGTGACAAGGAGCACTGGGTTCGCTTGAACCCTGTATTCTTTCTTAACCAGTCTACTTTCAGAGCCATTCATTTCCTTCAACCAACCCTGAGAGTGTTTTGAGTGTTATTTTTAATAAAGAAGCTCTTCCCTTACAGAGACGATGATGATAAATTGTTCTCAAAGCAAACAGCCTGGGAAAATATGAGATTTCATGTATTTTTCCTTGAACTATGGGATCAAGTTTGCATGCACACTCTAGTGTGATGATTCTTAGCCAGGATGACTCAATTCCAATTTCCTTCTGATTATAGTTGATTTTTTTTAAGGGGAAAATTGCTCCAAAGTAGCCTAACTGAATATTTTACCAAAGCGTTAGGCTTTAGGAAAACAATAATGGATACAAGCATATCTAATGTTTACTGAGTGGTTACTATGTGCCAGGTACTATGCTTAGCGCATATTTTATTTTAATCCTTCCAGCAATCGTACACTCCCCTATGCATCCACCCACCTTCCATTCCTGCCCCAATTCTCCAGGTAAGAAACAGCTGAATCACAGAGGGATTAAGTAACTTGCTTACCAACAGACAGCTCACAGCAGGAATTGACAAGACTTGAATGCAGAGTCTCACTAGACAGTCTGTGTTTGTAAGAACTGGAACAGGGCTGGCTCTCTAAGAACCCAGGTTCTCTTTGCCACTGGGGGGTACAGCAATATGGTACAGCAGCTCTGGCAGCTACCATATTTCTCAGTCCATAGATACTGCCTGATAAAATCTGTCCATATTCCTATTTTAAAATTAAAAAAAAAAAAAAAAGCAACACCTCTCTCTCTGCCCCTGAAGCAAAGACCTTCACGATCTAGAACAAAATCACCCCTGCCACCTCTTCTCTCTCGCTCTTCGCCTCGGAGTTCATGTTGCTCTGAGGATCAACACCGGCCCCTTCTCCTTTCTCTGGGCAACCACTCTGCTTCGCCAGCTCTGTACTTTTGTGCAGCCTGTGCCTCCTTCCTAGCATTATTTCTCTTCCCCTCTCCCATCCCTTCTCACCTGAACAGGGAATCATCCATCAAATATCATGCACGCTGGGGCCAGCAGCCCTGACTCTCTCAAACAAAGATCCCTAAACTCTGTCCTCTGCGCTTCCATGGCGATTATAATGTTGCAAAAAAAATCAACTTTCATTACTCTGTTATCCCTAAAAACAAGTTCCCACTCATTCACCATGACATAAATGTTTATAAGATTAATGTCCTGAAGACCAAATTTCACCAACATTCCAAGTATAATCTTTTTGGTGCTATTAATCGTTGGACTAGATTTCTGCACTGGGCTATTTATACCCTTTGAATTGCTCACATTTCTTCCCTCAGGAACTAAACATAAAAGCAAGCGTAAGTGCTTTCAGGCCTCAAATAAGACAGTCCATTCACCACCAGTCTCACGGTGGTGTTGGGTAGCGGTTTTACATACTAAACACGGAAAGAAGGGAAAAAATCCATTTAACTCTCATTTCTTGCTTTTTGCTAGAAAGCTTTATAAGTTGCTTCTTGGTCTCGTCTAGTGGAAGGGTCACTGCCTTAGCTGGGATTGTGACAAGCCTCTCTAGAATTAGAGTACTTTATTATCACATTAGTACTGGAAAAAGTCACATAATTAAGAGAATTTATCCTCATTTACTCTGTAAAAGCACTAATATTCAATCTCTCTGCCTCTGTTTAATTACTTTCTTTCACGCAACTTTTCTGACCCTTCGCGGGCTCATCTGCAGAAACGTGTTAAAACTTTTTCTCCCTCTATTCCATTTAAGTCACTCCACTTTATTCATCTGAATAAGCGTAAAAGGTGCGCCATAAGGTTTGTCATAGTTCACACAATGCCTTTGAATTAGCAGCCATGACGGGGTCATGCTTTTGCAGGAGGATCCTCTGTTCAGAGTAAGTGATGACAGCCACCAGAATTACTGTTAATTGTAATATGACACCGGCATTTCACTGGCTGTATCTGGTGGTAAACTTGCATTAGTTCAGGTGCTTAAGAAATTCAGAAACTGAGACATAGCAATTCTTCAAAGAGAACAGCAGGCCCGCCTGACACATGCTACTTTCTCAGGTCCTGCTTCTTCGTACCTGTTTGCTCAAGAGAATGGAAAGTGCGTGTGCACATACACACACACACACACGCGTGTCAAATAAAGCCACCACCTGATAACAAAGTCATCATTAGATAAATCTAGAAGGCACTGTGCTTGCCCTCTCTCTCTCTCAAGACTGCTTTCTTCTTTTAGGCAGCAAAGTATAAAGAAACCAAGGCTTAAATGATAAACATTTAGTAGAGGCTGAATTTCTGCTCCCTTTTTTTCTGAAACCCAGATTAAAAAAAATGTGCCTACTTCATATTGAGAGAGGCAGATGGGGGCTAGAGGAAGAGAGAGGGTCTTTGCTGTGAACAGATCTAGTGTTGACATAGTTGGTTCACTTCTATGAAAGGTAAATACTCCCTGATGAGGTCAGGGGAGGGGCTGGATCAGTGACAGGGAAACAGCAGATAACATGAGCAGCTGTCCTGGCTCCTGAGACAGTGAGCTCAGGGGTAGAGGATTCAGTCTTCTCCTGCCTGGGACACATGAGTGGCCTAAGAGATATTCACAGTGATCCCTGTTCCTTGTTTATCAGAGGAAGACTCAGCCCCACTCCATTTTGCCTACAAAAGATGCATTTCAGTTGGCATGTAAAAAAAGAGCAAATGAGAGTTCTTTCTCATCTGTCCTACATTTTATCCACCTGACACACAGCAAACCGTTCTTTAGCTCTCATTTGAATAATTCTGTGGGCCTTCATATATTACGTGCCCCACATTCACTGGGAAATAAGAGCCCTCTCTAACCTCCAAGTTTTAGCTCCATTACTGCTTTGGCCTATAATGCTTTTCCCTCCCTCTTGAAGTCCCTCTCTCTGCCCTTTCAGGTCTGGTTAAGATTCTTCCTCTTTCAGTAACACTTCCCAGATTTTCCCATTTGAAGTTAATGTCTCACTTCTCCATAACCCTGAGGTGTTCCAGGTCTGTGAGTGTCTTTCTTACGGTACTTACAAAGATCATTTTATATTTAGGTTATTTGTGTATAAATCCGATTGCATGACTTGACTATGAACACCTAGAAGGGATTATGAGGGTAGAGGCTTTGCCTAACCTCGGTGACTACACCTGGGGCCATTCCTGGCTGAAACTAATTCACCTTTGCCTCCAAGGCTGTCCTTCATTTAACCTTTGGTGAAACACTTCATCATTCTGGCCCTGAAAGTTGGCCACTTTCCATCTCCAAACCTCTGCACATACTGTTCCCTCTGCCTAGAATGCTATCTGTCCATTCTTCAAGGCCAACTCCAAAGCCACCTTAATCATGTTGACCAAAACAGCACTATCTAAATTCTCACAGCTTTTGTTTATGTTGTACTGGTCACTTAATATCTCGTCATTGTTTATCTGCATTTTCATCTATCTGGCCAGCTAGATTCTAAGTACCTAAGTGGAGGGGACATATTTTATATAATCCTGTTGTCTCCACAGTGCTTAGTAGAATCTTGTTTGTACATCGCTGTGTGGCGAATGAATGGACATTGATCAAATATTTTACCCTGGTGTCTCCAGAGAAATAAGACAAATATTGATGGATACACTCCCACAGTACTGCCGATAAACTTCTATTTCTGCTACTTCTAATGATGATATCATCATCATTACTATTATTCCCGTTTTTATTTTTAAAGTTACCATTATTTGGGTGCTTACTATGTGCAAGGTCATTTGCTAAGCGCTTACTAAATTGTCCCATTGAATCCTCATGGCAACCTGAAGAGAGCAACTATCAAGACAGACACCATCAATAGTCCATTTGTCTGAAGGCACAAATGTGACTAGTATGTGAGGCATCTATGACTAAGGCTGAAATCCATGTTCTCGTTCACAACACTATTTGTACCCAGCTTATTGTGATTCGGGAGGTATTCAGGATGTTTGTGAAGGGTGCCTAGTCACTCTGGCTCTCAGACATAGGAACGAGGATCTGGGGCACAAAGTGGCCCCATTGAGAGTTACAGACAAGCCACCATAATGTGGACAGGAGCCATCTCTCATGGTTTCCACTGGCAATGGACGTGGCTGCCATCTTGACGTGGTTCTCTTCCATACAACTGAGGCCTTTCACTTCCAGAAGGACAAGACCACCTTCTCAGCCTCTTGATTCCCTCGCCGCCTGCTTTTCAGGGCCCGTACGGTCAGCTCGCACTTTAGAAGGGTTGTTGCTCAGGGTTTTGCAAGATAAACGAATGACTTTCTGACTGCTCAGGGTCCCCTGCTCCTTCTCCCCTTCAGTCCTAGTCCAGGGCACCTCCTGTGACCCCACTGCATGCGTGTCTTGGGGCACTCAGACCTTCTGCCTCAGAACCCTGGCACCAACATGACATCCACCTCCACCTACCTCCCTGCACGGAGGCAGACGCGGGCCCCTCACCTTCAGCTGTTGTACCATGTCAGTATCACAGCAGGCAGGACACACATTCCAGAGCCAGGTGGATTAACCTCAAAGATGACACTCAGTTTTAGCTTTAGCCTCCCTAAATCCTCAACAAAAACTTTAACAGCCAGATCTGATTTAGGACCTTAACTGTAAATCTCCTTTCTTCTCATGCACTCACTAAAGGGATGATGAGTAGAATCGATTCTGACCCTTTCTAGTCACTTGTCCTCTGTGTTCCCAAGGTGATGGGTAAGAACTTTGTTAACCATGAGCCTCACTCAAAGGCAGGCTAAAAAACTTTTTCTTTAAAGGAAAAGGGAACTGGAAGGTAGAGAGAAACATTATTAATGTCTTCTATCATATGGGAACCACAGAATGTAAAACATGGATGGGAATTTCTGAAAAATATTTAAATCAAAATCATTCATGTATAGAAATGAAACCAACCTACTGGAATGTTAAAAAACAACAGTAACTGAATTTATACTCAATTCTTAGAGCCTTGTTGAGCAGCGACCGAGCCCTGCCCTGAGAACACATCTCCTTTTCACTCAAGTGAGGATCTGCAAGGGTATTTTCAAAAGTAAATAAATGTCTACAAAGAACAAGAAAAGATCAGGAAAGAATTGAGTCTCTCAAGAACATCCCTGACAAAATAAACCCCATGTTTATGTACACTCCCTCAACTGGCCTAATCCAGAAATGTTTCTTGCAACTTAAAACCGACAGCACAGGAGATGAGAGAAATGTCCGGAATTAGCTTAGTCAAATGCTGCCTTAAATTAACGCTCCTCTGCTGCTTAACAAGATATAGTGCCAGAGCAGTTTAGTTTGACTTTAGCAATCCCCACGGTTTTTTGCCATCATGCAAGATATTATCTTTTCTTTAGTTATATGGTATCTTAAATACAGACATCTCTAAAATTTTAGGTGGCTTATTTTAAAACGTTGTCTATATTCTTCTTAATTATAAAGATTGATTTATTATAAAAAAAAAATTTTAAACCCAAAAGTAATAAAGCAAAACCACCTGTATCCCATTTTGTCTCAGGCTTTTCATGTATATACAAACTTTATAGCCATATACAGATAGTATACAATTTTTTAATGTTATTAAGTAATCTTCAAGATGTGATTTTTTTTTAGTTCATCATATTTCATCATATATAGTAAATATTTAACCAATCTCCTATTGTTTGATTACTGTAAAATTTTTTGCTATTATAAATAATTCTTTGATGAATATCCTGGCACATAAAATTTTATCTGCACATCTTAAGTATTTCCTTAAAATAATTACCTAGTACAAGAATTACTGGGTCAAAGTGGCATATTGCTGGAGTGGCAGTGTAAAATAGCTTCATTTGAAAATGTTGGCATAGGTCAAGGTAACTTGAGATTCAGCCAAACTAGGTTGGGGAAACTCCAAAAAGTGGCCCCAATGGTGACAATGGTTTTGATAACATGAGTACCAGGGACATCCATATTTACAAAAAACAAAACACAAACAAAGAAAAAACAGCAGTGAAGCAAGCAGCATATACTGCACATCCATAGGTCCACCCTATTGTCACCTGCAGTCATAGAATGCACTGATACCCATGACAGCGTAGTCATCATCTTGGGTTAGAATTAACCACAAATGGAGGCTGCCTCACAGAAGTCCCTTATGTGCCAGCAATGTTCATCTCATCGTACCTGCTACAGGGTTGAGAAAAGGACTCAACTACAGCAAAGAAAGTAACATATTGGATAACATCAGGGTTTCCATTAGGCCCATGCTACCACCAATACATCATGTCCAAGAGTAGACTCAGTGACAGCTCATTTTAAGAGATCTCTTCTCAAAGTCTATATTCTCCCTGAGAAGCTGCATCCTTTGGAAAGTGGGCACTATATTGTGAGCTTACGCTTTAAGGAAAAGTTAAAACAAGTGATCTAAGATATAGTTATTGTCATTTTCTTAAAATTATACCTGGAAATCGTTCAACAAGAACATTTTACTGAGAACAGCAGTCCTTCATTAGACTAACATTCTCAGACAACTGAATTCTGCAGACCCTTACTGATTCCTGAAGACATCTTGTGTTCCTGAGACATCAGCCTCAAATACAACTGCTACTGCCTCAAATCTGTACATGATCTCTCCTTGCTGTGTCATGGCACAAGGGCCACCATTTGTGAGTCGGCTCACAACAACGCAGCCAGCTAAATCTCTCGGCCCCTATCCCATGTCCTTAATGCTGAACTAACTGATGTTTCCTAAACCCCCTGAGCAATCTTAAGCCTCCTCAAATGCTATTTATTTCCCCTGATGGGAAGAAGCTCCACCCCTGCCCACTCCTGGTCTAATAGAATCCTCTACATGTCAAGAATCATCACAACCACAACCTCTCCTTCTAAGAAAGCCTGCCCAAGTTCCTCCAGGAAGACGTGGAACATCCGCCCTCAGAGTTCCCACGGCACATCCCCCAGAGCCACGTCCATCACATCACTCTGTGACTTCTGGTTGCTTTCTGGTCTCTCCCAGTTACAGAGTAAGATCCTCGAAGATGAGAACCATATTTTTTCATCTCTGTATCCTCAAAACCTGAGATACAGCATATATATCTGCTTGATTCTGAAAAGAACAAATGATAAAATACTACCTACAGTGGAGAAATAATTGAGAATCCCAAATAAAGGAAGCGAGGGTGCCAAGAGCCCCAAGACACCCTAGCGTGTGCAGAGCATCGTGGCTTATTGTAAAGCACCATATGCTCGAATGTTTGCAAAATCAAATTTTACTAATGAAAAACATCCACAGCTTTATACTGGCGTGGCCATAATCTTGACATTTGCGTGTGTGAAATGCGGACTGTCTTCTATAACAATAAATACAAGCTCTGTAAAGTCTCGTTGGTATAATTCAAACTTTTTCTTGCATTCCAAACATATATAACATAAATGATGCCAAAGTCTCATGCAAATACACACAAACCCAGAGCTGAACGGTAGCAGATGTAGAGAGTCCCCACAGAGTTCCTGAGTGGGGCAAATCAATCTACTAAGTCAGGGGTTATCCTAGATCTGAGAGAGTACTGGCTTCTAAACCGGGCAAGGGCTGGCATTGAGATCTTTTCAAACCTCAAACACTCTCTTGTCTTTCCAACGAGGAAAAGGAGCAAGGGGAACTGCTGTCACAATGAGAGGCTCACAGGCTACAAGAACGAGAAAGAAATAGAGGAGTCATCGAGTGTAGCTGCCCACCCAAAGAGGGGATCCCTTCCCTGGGGGCCCTGACAAATGGTTGCTCTGGCGGCTCCAGGCCTGTCCTGGGAAGTGGAGTGTAGAGGACAGGAAAGCCCCTTTCCCCATGAGACTGACACTCTACTGGGGAAGGAAGACAAAAAGCAAATAAAAAACCCACAAGTAAACAAGATAATGTCAGTCAGCTATCAGAATAGAAAAGAGGGTGATGAAAAGTTGATTGCTGCTAGAAAGGGGAGAACTTTAAAGAGGGCGGACAGGGAAGATCTTGGAAATGCTGCTATTTTGACTGAGACTTGCAGGGCAAGAAGGAGCTAGCCATGCCAAAATCCAGAAGAGCACTCCAGTTAGTGCAAAGGCCAGTGTGGCTGGAGCATAGTCGTTAAGGAGGAAAGAGACGTGAACGAGGTCCCAGGGGAAGGCGGGATCGTTCCAGCTGTACCAGAGAGCAGCCCAGCACTGGGAAGCCATCCTTCCCACCCAAGCTGGGCAGCTCTGCGAGGAAGCTCTTTCTTCCTGAGAACTGAATTCTGCCCTTCACGCACCTTCAGAAATTGCAGTTTTAAGCTCAGATCCAGAGAGCAACACACACCCTTCTTCCCTGAGATAATCCATAAATAATTTGAAAGTGGCCACCTTCTCTTCCCAGGCCTTTTATCTAGGATAAACACACTTTATTCTTCTAGCATCTCGGGACAGGATTCCCAAACCCTTCCCATCCTGTTCATCCTTTTCCAAATGCTCTCTAAGTAGATAGCACCCTTCCTGAATTATCCCAGAACTTGAGCAGGCCCCTAAAATGTTAGAAGTAGTATAGCAGGTTGGTTCAGACATGAAGTTGGTCAAACCAGGTTCCAGTCTGGGCTCTACCACTTACCAGTTGTGTTACCCTAAGCAAGTTACTTCATCTCTCTAAAACTCTGTCTCCTCATCTGTGAAATGGGACTTACAATTACCTAACTGGGAGGATTACTGTGAGGATTAAATAAGAGAATATATGTAAAATCCAAAGGTCCATAGATGGCATATAGTAAATGCTCAATAAGGTTAAGCTATTACTAATACTACTAGTTTAATGATGGTGATGATGATGATAGGATCTCAATCATTCCCCATCTCAATCTAAAATCTGTATTTGTTCAAATTCAAGTTAAAGATATATTTGTTGTGTTATGTCCTATTTGCAGTGGTAGGGTAGGGGAATGGGCTAGGGGTTAGCAACTTTGCAAATTTATATTAAACCTCTTTCCCCCTAGTTCTTTTGCATATAATGCAATCACCCTAATCTGATCACAATACCAGAGAAAGATCAATAAAGAACTAAACCATAAAATTGGGATACATCCAGTTACTAGGTACTATAGGCTCTAGTTACCACAGGAAATACAACCATGTACACAGCACTCGAATAATGCTCCAAATACTACAGCAATGTCCAATGATCACCTTCTTGGAGGGCAAGAGAATGCTGGTCTTACCTGTTTTTTTTTTTTAATCTTCATTTGAGGATCAATACATTGGCCCTCAATAAATACTGGTAAGAGTGAAGGAAGTGGGAAGTTAGTTAGCAGTCTCTCTAGGCTTATAGTATCACATTTGATGATCAAACTCACGCAGTGTTAGATCTCAAAGAGACTCAGATGAATCACATCCAGGCATAGGGACGGAAGTGCAGAAAGGTAAAGGGACTTGCCCAAGGCCACAAAGCTAACTTGGGTCAAAGTGGGGTCTCTTCATCTCTTCCGAGAAGACCATCATGAGCGAACCAGTCACAGAAATGAGTCCCTCTGAACAGATCCTCTTGTCCTCCCTCAATGCCTTCTTGCAGAAATGTCCTATGAGGCAGGGGAAAGTCAGGTTTCCCCATTTCTATGGTTTGTAACCCTAACTCATCTGAGCTCACATTTCTTCAGGGAGGAGAAAACCAAGGCTGGCATCTCCAAAGCTGCATAAATCTCTTACCTAAAGAACATCATCATTTTTCTCTTGTCACAACCCTTCCAGCCTAATATTTGACAGCTACGATAGGGTACTGTCCAAACATTTATTAAAACATTTTAAATGATGAATATATCCAATTATTACTATTAATGCAGCTAATACTGACTAATGAGGGGGAAACGCAGGAGCCAGTGTCCCGCAATTCATTACCCCTGCCTTGTCAACAATTCAAAGCCCGAAACCTAATCATCCATACCGAGCCCTGTTATATTTCACACGTCACTTTTAATAAGTCACTCAGTGCCTATAAATTAATGTAACATGTCGGCGTTTATGAGTGCGGCTTTGTCGCTGTTAACAAATGATGTTCTGGCCCAGTCTACAACAGCTAGGCAGTGACGAATGATGGAAGATGATTTCTTTCCAAACTATAAACTATACACTGGGGACTCCAGTAATACATATATATATATAGCTTCATAGCGCATACGTCTGTCTAAGCACACACAGACGTACCCACACAAACCAACAAAGCAGGCCAACACACACACGGGCACAAATGTGGAATAAATACGATGCATAATGTGTGGTGAAGAGCTGTGTAATAACCCCTGTACTTTCTTCTCCAAAAGATTAAGTATGCAGCGCTGGGAACCATGACCGTTCCATAAACGTGGTCAATGTCAATTTCAAATGCGTTGTAAGTTCTGGTCTATTGCCCCTGGCCAGGATTCAGGGCAGCCTGACATCCCAACTAATAATGAAAGCCCCACGGTGTCGATGAAAAGGGGAGGGTCCACATGACTGCCTAAAATATAGCAGTTAGAGAAAGGGCCTGCATTTTTATGGCAAAATTGATGGTCATTGGGTGTTGAAGTGGAAGAGGGTACTTATTTGCTTCTAAACAGACCTGAATAATTTATATCTCCTTCTAAGCCTTGACTTCATATTTCATAAAATCATTAGTGTGTAATTTGGGTGTAACTCAACCTCCACGTTTTCATCTAACTCAAGGTTCAAGAAGGGGTGTGATGTTTCATGGACTGTTTCTTTTTTGTCCCTTTGTTCATGTCAGAGGCAGCTCTGGCACTGCAGAAATAGCCCGGATCTTCACACACCCGGGTTGGGCCCTAAACACAGGGACAGAACTCCAGGGGCAAAGAAGGCCAGAGATTTCCTTGGGATTCAGTCTGCACACAAGGTCACAGCTTTGTGGGCTGAATTTTTTGGCAAAGACAACAATTCTTTTCGCCTGCCTTGGCTTGGGAAAAAAACATAACTCTCCATTTATTGGAGTATACCAAGACTTCCATATGGTTAGAAATTTTATTATTTTCTTTCCCTGGGCCATTCTAACTTCAGAGCTAACTATTACAATAAACATAAAACTTAACAAAATTTGAAAAACCAGATACTTGAAAAGTTTGAAAGGGATCCTCCAGGGATACAACTGCGTCTCTTCTTAGACAGGCATCCAGCCATCAGATCTCAGACTCTGCTTTAACTTTTTTCTACGTGCTTACAATATTCAGAAGACACCATCACCACCTGACTGTACAATCTCTATAAAATGTTTGAAAAAAAATTTTTTTCCCCTCTAAAGATTGTACATCTATATCTGGAAATTCTTTATGTGGTTTTGTCACAAGGATTTAGCTCAAATATAGTGGTCAGGATTAAAATTAAAGTTGTCCAAGAAACAGACAACAACAAAGTGGCTCCTACAAATATCTTTTCATATTCCACATTTCTACCATTAAATTAATATTAGTAAATCACAGCCTTAGGATTTTAGTATCTACACAAAGATTCGTGTTTTATAAACCCAGAGTTCATAGGGTTTAATTTCATGTGTGCGTGCACACATGTGGGTGGCTAAGAGTTTAGTTCTTCCAATCTTTATGTGAGAAACATTAGAGAACTAAACATGCTGCTTTTTTTCCTTAAAAATATCACTCAAAAATTTAAAGGAGACTAAGATAACAAGAACTACAAACTTGCTTTTCATTGCAAGTTTATTAGAGAAGTATTTGCATTGAACTTGGTCTGGCGGGGAACATCTTGCCTAATTTGTTTTTCTGGGGTCTGTGAATGTCTAGTTCAAGTACTAACACCCTTCACACCCCCTAAATAGATCAGAGAGAAATTCACAGTGATGCAAGGACATTGCTCTTTCTGTTATTTGAAAATTGGGCAATGTCTGATGTTCAAAAGAATGGTTTCAAAGTACAGTCTGGAGTCACATACCACACGGCCACGTGCACTGTGTGGCTGGAAAGGCTCGGGCCCAATAAGTAAAGTCAGCACCCCCTGTCTCTGGATGTTTGCACAACTTTTAGGCAGTGAAGAGGCTGAAAATACAGCCCAGTGGTCAAGAGCCATTGCAGTATCTTGCTGGGGCAGAGCAGGGAATGGTACGAGCATAACTTGAGACGATTTCAACATGGTCGATGTTGAAAGCATTAACTTATAACCTACTCTTAAAAACATTCAAAATGACTTCAGAAAACCAACAAACAGCTAACGAAGGAGGTCTCATGTTCCCTTGACAAAGAGGGATGAGGAAAGAAAAGAGGGTTGATGACATGTAGTTTTCCTTTAGAATCACGAAGCGTGGCATTCGGTGTTTCCTCCAACCAGGGCTGGTGTCCTCTGAAGTGTGGCAGAGGAAAAAGGCACTTGGTTTGGGGTGTGTGTACACGTGCGTGTGTGTAAAAGCGAGGGAGAAATGGAATACACCGGAACTCTGGGCACTGTGTGGAACAAAATGCAGAAGGCTGTCTGCTCTGGTCGCTCTATAAAGATATCAACCCAGGAGGAGACAGCTGAAAAGCGCTTTTCCCAGCAGAGAGGCCTCCACAAGGCGCAGTGAAATCCCACGGGGAATAGGAACAATTTGCATGACAATGTGCCATTGCTTATCCGAGAGGACCCAGAGGATCTGGATACCCTTAGAGAAAACACCACACGTCTCAGTCTAGTGCATTGGAGAGAAAGGCACTGCCATTCAGTTTGTGGGGGCAGAGGAGGGAGGACCATCCTCCTTTTTGCATTATTTTACCCCATAAAATCAGTGAGATCTCCTCCGCATTTCCTCTTCCCCGAAGCATTCTGTTTTGCTATATTGGCAGTGTTCTTTTTTCCCCTAATTGGCCCAGGTCCTAATACACACACAAACACACACACACACACACACACACATTTGTTTTCTTTTGTTTTTAACTTTAGGATCTCCCCAACTCCAAAGTTTCCCCATCCCCTTTTCACTTCACTCCCTGCCTTTTCATCCAGGCCAGTGACTTGGAATCACACTTGACACGTTTACTTCTTGATCTTGTGAACACCGGAAAGACTGTCTTTATTCTTTCATAAAGATAATTGGAGAGTCTATTCTCCGTGCTCTAGGGGATACCTATTTTGTTTGCCTTTCTTTTGAATTAGAAAGAGGCATGTCTGAGGGTGATATTTATTCCTGCTGTTTTGTTTTGGGGACCAGGTAGGGAGTCTGTAGAAGAAAGCCAAGAAAACCCAGAGAGGGCAAAACTCTAATTCCACAATATGCCAAATACTCACAAAGAGCAAGACTTCATGCTTCAAAGCTGCTACTGTTTATCAACAAGCAGTACACCTGGTGCCAACACCAAGTTTTTTTGCCAAAGCACATTGGCAAGGGCTAGACTTAGAGAGCCTGAAACAGCAATGCACACGCCCTGCACTCCAAGCAAAGGTAAAGTAGCATTTGGCCATTTTACTAGAAATACAGTGTTCATAATTGAGGCGACCTGAAAATTCTGCTTCACTCCCCAGTGGACTGGGCATTTCTGGAGTCCCACCATTTCTGGATGTCATAATTTAGGACAGTCAAGGAAGAAAGTCAGTAATGGGAAGCAGTACAATTTCATTCAGCACCTACTACATAGAGACCATGGGTGATATTAGATATTTTCAAATATTATCGCCATATTAAGGATGAGAAATCTGAGGCTTACCCACTAGTTGACAACCACGTAGCAGGGTAAGTAGCACATTTGGCACCTGAACTGGCACCTAATTGACCCAATGCCCTTGCCCTTTGCACTTGTGTATGTTTAACACAGAGTGCAGAGGACTCAATACAATGTCATGGGGAGAATATCTGAAGGAACATTTAGTCTGAAGGGGAGAAGACTTGATGAGACAAGATAGCTATTTCCAAATATCTGAACTATTTGTTCTTTGTACAAAGCAGCAAACCTACTTTTAAAAAGTCTATAGCACCAAAGGGTAAAAATTTTATCAAGCAGATTTCTGTTCAACAAAAGGAAAACACGCTCTAATGGTGAGAGATGGGCTGCCTTGTGAGAATGTGCTCCCCATCACAGCACACATTCTAGAAAAGACTGGAACACCACTGGGCAGAAATATCTGACAAGTGAGATGCTCATCTAGCTGGCTAGTAGTTTCCCTTCAAGTCTTATGAGTATAAGACTAACATAAGCTTGGAGAGGTTCAACTTTTGACACGTAGATTGCTGCAGAAAACAAATTAAGATATCAAAACAAAATTTCCAGGTACTTAAAATAAAAAAAAAGTTCTGCATGCTAACAAGTCTTCATGACCATTCTCTCCTCTTTTTTTGGATTAAATGTTCTAGATACATTTTGACTCCCTTGGAAAAATGCCTTACAATTGCATTAACACAACTGTTGCTATTAGGAACAGTTACATAATAATAGCACCACACAAAACAACAAAATCAGGAGGAAAACAGCCAGAGAGTCATTTTGCAGATAGTCACATGTGTAGGGAGGCAGAAATTCAACATGATCAACAAGCATTTTGGGTTATGACAATGATGTTCTGACTTTATAAGGCCCCCTAGCCAGGAATCTGAAGCCCATTGCCACAGGTATGAACAGGGAATGATGGAACCATAAAATGCCGAACAGAGAAGCTAATGCAATAATGTCTTTCTATAATGGGGAGAGAAAAGTTCAGATAGCTTGGTAGATTTGCTCAATGACACATAGTTCATTAAAGGCAGAGTTGGGGCCACAACCTTCCTCAGACCTGGCCTTACAGTCCAGGAACTCTTTCCACAACAATGCACCAGATTCACCCTTCTAAACTTGAACCTTGAACAAGCACAAGGCCCCAGCTTTGGAACAGTCAGGCCCAAGTCCATCCCAATGGGATAGAGGACTAAAAGAAGGCAGAGGATTATCATTGCAGGTTCAGAGTACTTGATAGAATGCAGCTGTGGCATTTCCAAAATACATAACATTGGTGGAGAGAATTAAAAAAAAAAAATGCTTCACAACCCAATTCTGTTGCCAAAACAGACACTAACAAGTAGCCAGGAGGGATGCAGTCATCCCTGCCCCAAGAGGGCCTTAAGCGTCCCTCTGCATTTAGACAGGACTCCTTTATCTACCCAAGTAGAAAGGTTTTGGTCTTTTCTGATTTGGGTGATGGGATGGAAGGAAATAAGAATGCAAGACATTTACATCTGAATTTTAATTTTAAAACCTGCTTAACACACAATTCACTCTTGTCAAGTGACTTGTCACAAGCTCCTAAGAACTATATAATTTATTCCTGGGCCACCCCCCAGTGTACAGACATAGGCATTTACTCCGCAGAATGCACTGAGAAGATGAAACAATGATCTAATTTCATTTTCAATCATTCTCCATTTTTCTGTGTGTATATTTTTGTGGAAATATTAGTTAATCAGAACCCTGCAACATACTATCAATTCAATTTAATACACTAGGTATGTGCTAATAAGCTCTTACAACATGCCAGGCACTGTCCCTGGTCAAAGCCCAGAAGTCTCCCAGAGCCCATGGTCTTTGAATAACAAAACAAGCTAATGTTTTGGCTTTCTTGGGAACTGGGCTTTGTCCAAGGCTCTTCCGTAGAGAATTACACTACTTTTCTATACTCCTCTCAACATTACTCTACAAGACCCACAATGGCTTACAACGACCTACCCAAGCCCTGAAAACACTCATTCGTTCATGAAAGTCAATTCCTTCCCCTGTGCTGTCTTATTGTGGTGGGAAAAAGACTCCTTTGCCTTTAGAAAAAAAGTTTTCATCAACACGAGTAAACCTTTAGTTAGTCATAAAAGCAAACTAAACAGAACCCCATTTAGTTAGCGGAGATTTTACTGTCTAAAGACGAAGATAACTGAATTGCCCCAAAACACAGGCATCACTCCCACCATCATCTTAGAGTCTGTGTCCTCTCTCTGCCCATCACGCGATTGAGGACTCTGCCATTCTCTTTGTCTCCATGGAATCCCCACCTCTCTGAAATGATTCACCACTGTTTGGACATTATCACAACGTCTTCTGAACTTTAATCATTCATAAAACCACCTTCGGAATGTTTGCCACTTTAACCTGTAATATCACTTACTTAGTATTTTATTATGTATACTGACTCACTTCTTTTTACCATCTATAAATTTATT
Organism: Lepilemur ruficaudatus; assembly: GCA_963574885.1. Taxonomy (NCBI): domain Eukaryota; kingdom Metazoa; phylum Chordata; class Mammalia; order Primates; family Lepilemuridae; genus Lepilemur; species Lepilemur ruficaudatus. The sequence continues at coordinate 12,271 of CAUYRT010104697.1, read as the reverse complement.
TTTAAGTGGCACTTCCCATTCCTATTATGAATGGAAATCCACATCACTTGTCCGAGATAGAAGGAAGCAATGCGATTAAAAGTCAATGAAAACAAAACAGAAAAAATTTACTAAATTCGGGCCATATGCTGCTGCCTACCACAGGGTATTTATTGAAAAGGGAGATGATCCAAGTGTGAGAGAGGTGTTGAAAACAGATGAGCACCACGCTGGGACCTTGGTCTAGTCAAAAGGACTAAAAGAAATCTTATATGGACTTATTTCCTAATCACCTGACTCAGGGCTATTTAAAGTCACCTACAGGTACCACTTAAAATCATCCCATGCACTGCTAGCAGTACGCAAGCACACAATGAGAACAGGTGGGTTGGCTGACATGGGTATGGGAAAGTGCACGTCACACACGCAGGAGGACAACTTGTGTGATGGGAAGAATGCTAGGGAGAAAATATTGATCCGTCTTGGGAGGGGAGATGGAGAAAGGTTTGTTAAATGATTTGTACAGGCTTAGAAGTTCCGAGACTAGGAGAAAATTCATGAGTTTTTACTAGTAAAAGGAGAGAACTAAAATATATCAGCAGTAGATTACGAGCTGCCATGAATTTTTCTGTTTTTCCTCTTTAAACATGGAAAATGATAGCGAAATACCAGGAAAGTACACTCTGTGGTGAATCTGGCTTTTGATATTTATCAACATTAGCATGTACTTTTGAAACTAAATAACAAGAAAAGAGAGAAGAGATAGAACTACAGCATAGTCCGACCCTCAAATAAATTTCAAAAGAATGTGATATATGGTGGGAAAAAAATCAAGTTGGCAGAAAGGAAAAGAGAATTAGGAAGGCAAAATAAATAGGTGCAGAGGAACTGTCACACAAGTGAATTGAGACTCAGTAGTTAATTAGGGACAGCAAGCTTGCAAGGCTCCCTGGTAAATGTCTACCGAAACCAACCACGTGTTGGTTAACACTGACACATACAAACTGATCAATAGTACAAAACAAAAGGGCTCAGGTATGCATGTAAAGTCATACATCATTTCAATAAATTATGCTGTGTGTAAAGGCAGGTTTTTTTAGAACAATCATTCCGAGATCAAGAGCTAAATCATCTCAGCCACATCTTGATATCTGCAAAACTCGGCAGGAATTATGAGGCTTAACAGCATTCTGACAATTAGCATATTATAAATACAAAAATGATATATTAAAGGGAGAGGAGGAAAAAAAGGCCAGCGTTTTACACCTACAGTAATATAATTCCACTACTTAATGCAAAGTAACAGGCCTCAGAGTGTTTGGGATCCTCTTGTATGGTGTTATCTTCTCTATCAGTAAATGAGACTATGTGAACAGTACAACCTATAAATAATTCAAGGCCTGAGATGGCAATTATAGAACCATGCACAACTAGCATGAATATTTTATGAAGGCTAAAACAGCTCTCAGAATGAATCATGGAGAGATGAACACACACACACACACACACACACACACACACTCTCACTCACACACCAGGCAGTTTTGACCAAATTGTATTCCAAGACAAGGCTTCTCTTTGATCCCTGAAAACACCTTTATTTTATAGAAACAGTGCTGATAGTTATATATTTTTCTTTTCTCGAATTTATTTCTTAAAATCCAAACACAGAATGAAGGAGTGGATTTGCCAACAGGACAGAAGAACTTGAAACAGGGGAAGACGAACACTCCACTTTTAATCCAAACTTGTGCAGAGAATTCTGAGTGATTTTTTTTAACCTCTCCAAATGGACTCTACAAAAACGTAGAGTTCCAATGCATCAAAATTGAAACTAAAACCAGTGTCACTTCTTTACACCTCGAACAAGAACACATCCTACCCAAAAACTTCCCTCGTATAAATAAGCTTTTATTTCTAATTAGTCCTTGAGGAATACCTGTAATCCCTGCTTTCACTACATTTATAAGACAAAACAAATATTACTGAACCATAAGCCTGAGCAAACAAGCTACTATATTTAAAGTAGCAGCCCAGATGTCATACTCTGCTAGGAAATGAGCAAAGCCCAAGTCCCGAGCTGCTTCTGCAACTAAAGGATGTACACAGATGAAAAAAATGAAATCATATGAATTCATGTCTTGATTTCTCTGTGCAATGTACTTATACTATTTGAATAAGAGTTAATATTCATTTGAATTTTACAGAGATTAGTATTCATCTTTTTCACCCGTCTCTTATTTACATATATCCGAATAATATCCATGTGTTTAGAGAAAATACCATTGCTTTCCCAGAGTCAATTTGAGCATAATTCACTTTCTTAATTACAATCTAAAACTTTAAAGATTTTTCCCAGCTCTGCCACAGAAGAACTTTAAATTTATGACACTTTTGGTATGAACAGGTGCATTTTTCACCTGGTTACAACAAAAAGAATGGGACGCTAGGACTCTAGTATGTCAGTCCAGGAAGGAACCTAAGATATCATCTGGCCCAACTGCTTCATTTTTGTGGATAAGAAAAGTTTAAAGGCTAAAGAAATACTCCATGGCATATCCAGTATCACAAAACCAATCGAAACACTAGGGCCCATAATAATATGAAATATAATATAATAATGTTAGCAAGAATAAAAATCAGTAACAAATTCAAGTATTCATGATGCACTTGCAATAAGGCAGGCACCGTACTTGGCAGGCACTTTTGCTTCTTGATACCTCTAATAGGTAGGCACCATTATTGACCCCATTTAAAGATGAAGAAACTGAGGCTCAGAGAGGTGAGTGCATCTCCTATCCTCAATCTCATGCCCCTTCCCTTCTACTGTACTCTTTGGGAAGCTACATCAGAATCCTCTACTTCAGTCTTGGCTATTAGACACTTTTTCAACTTGGATCTATCGATTATGACGGAGACTTCTCGACGGGAGAGGCACTGATGTTTTCTGTCTCACTGTGCCTGTTGCTTTGTAGGACCTCTGAGGGCATAGGGAGAAAAGAAAGCTCCTACGATCTACACCACAAGAACTTCAGGAGAAACGGTATTTTCCCATAAAATGTTTCACATTGCCCTATTACTCAGTTTAAGAAGTTCTGAGCCACAGTTTCAATGGCCATGCCCCTCGTGTTGAATTTGGAGGCACAGAAATACCTTTAGACTCTGTAAATCCCAAGGCAACCAAGTGAAATGCCACCTATCACGGCAGCTGGAGGGCAGCCTAGGGTTGTGTTTTGATAGCCCCCTTTCAATTATATTAATATAAAGGACATTTTTAAAATAGCATGGTTCTCTTGCTCTCTCTGCCCATGCCCGGCATTGGATTTTCATAACAGGAGAGTAAGATATGCAGGTCTTTCTGTACTAGTGCACTAGCCTGGTATAAACAGAATTATCCTGTTTGCTGTTTTCTTTTAGGTGCTCCCTCCAAAATACGCATGGCTTTAGACCACAAGGTCAGAGAAATATCCTGTTGTATCGTACAAGTGTCAGGAACTAAGTAAGTGAATTGGCTTTCGGCATCCATTTCCATTAAGCCCCTCACTCCGCTACCTCTTTTTCCCAGTGTGCCCAGGTTCACAGCAGAGCCTCAGTCCTGCAGTTCCAAGCCCAACCTTGAGAAGGTGCTGAGAAGAGGCAACCCAGGTAACTGAATAAAAACCATTCTCTGGGCCCTTGCCTCTATTCTTCATGTACATCCTAGGGAGCTGGAGTGTCATGTATTATTTACATGCACTGAATGGGTTAATCTTTTCTTTTCCTTATTTCAACAGCCATGTTTATCCTTTGAAAAGGTGAGCAGAGAGGCGCAGTGTGGCACTGGAGTGCTAACTGCTAACACATGGACTAGGCTACATCTCAGCAAAAATTTCTCTCATACTTGTATAGGCATCCCAGCCAAGATCAACACCATGAGTTTGATTTTCTTCATCATGAATTGACAGCTTATTTATCTCCATGGAAGAACTTTCTAAGCCCTTTAGGCACCCAGGCAACTTAAGAGGCATTCAGCTGACTGCTCAAAAATATTATTGCTTCATTAAAAACAGAGACCAAAATTATTTCATTCCTGTTAGGCCAGCCATTCTCCCTTGAAAGAGACATTTCAGTGACCTTTAGCTATGACAATAGTTTATAACCAAATACTACAAACACACACATACACACATTCTCTCCCATTGGTATTATATTTTGAAAATCTTTCAAAACCCTAATGCTCTGGCTATGCTGACAGTACAAAGTTTTGTGACGATGCTCACTTTCCATGGATTCCTTTTCAATAATGCTCAGGAAGCCTCATTGGAATAATTAGGAAAGAAGTCCTTTCCGTTTGCCATATCTTGCTTTGGAAATAATAGCTTCCGGTGCCTGTAAAACCAGCAAGAAATGGAACACAAATGCCAACTCCTGAGTCACAATGAAAAGAACATAACCCCATGTTGCTGCTGTATGGAACCAAACCCTACTGCAACTCTGCCAGGTTCTCGCATCCAGAGGGAGCTCACCACTGCCCGTGGGAGAAGTTGAAATCAATTTGCAAGCAGAAGACAACCCAGAAAACACTCACAAATTGAGCACGCAAATGCAGAATCCAAAAAGTGTTTTCACTAGTAATAAATGACCTACAATTTTGCAACTCACAGCGGTGAGAATACTGACCTGTTTTGGGGTGGAGACAGATCTATATTTATAACTATCAGTCAAAAAAAAGTATGTGAGTATGAGAAATTGGCATGAGAAGAAGGAGAGGAGAGAGAAAGGTTTATTGGTTAGATTGGAGAGACTTCTGACCATAGACCTCCCCAGCCAAAGCTGCCCATTTTTCTAAAAGAATACCTCCAGTTAAGACACTAATTTCTGGTGTTATAGCGCCCACGTAACAGTAACAACAATAGAAAATATTTGCTGAATCCCTGTTGTGGGCCAGCTGCCCTGCTGAATGATTTATCTCATTTAGTCTCATTATCTCATTTAACTGCCCCCCACAAAAGCCCTATGATGCAGGCGTATACTACTACTGCCTTCATTTTTCGATGAGAAAACTGAAGCTCAGACAACCCAATTTGCCCAAGAGCACTCATTTCTTTTAACCTGACTAAATTTCTTTACACATTCTTAAAGTCCATTAAATAGAAGAAGAAAGTAGATTCCTCTCATTTCAAATTTGAAACTAAAACTCCCAGGGTTTTTGTTTTTATTCTGTTTTGTGCCTGTTCTACAGCCCATTTTTCATTCTTTCCTGATGCCTACTATCCAACCTGCCTTATTACCTTCAGATATTTCCCTTTTGTTGTGTAAATGTTTCGCATGTAAATGTCTGGAGTAGGGTGGTTGATTCTGTACAGCATGTAACTGGGCCCTTACATGTCATCGATGATCACAACGCTGAACATATAAACTGGAGGCACCTTAGGTGTCTCCGATGTGGCAAAATGTGACTCCATCACACGTGGTGTTTGTAAACACACATGCCCAAGGAAGAGAGGGTACACATGAAGGTGAGGTCGGCAAACAGGTCACATCAGGAGAGAGGAAAGTTCAAGTGGAAACACTCTTGTGTGTTTCTACCTGGACGTTAATGACTGTGAGGAAAGAAAGACACAGAAACTCACAGGAAGAAGTTATACAGGGAAGAACATCATGTGGAAGGCAATATCGAGAACAATTAAATCATTTTCAAAAGTTGTGGGAAATTAGAGTTTATTAGTGAGGAAAGAAGAAACAGAGAGGAGGGCAACCCAGCCCTTGAGTAGCCCCGAATCTGAAACCGTGTTAGAAATGTTAACCGTTCCTACGGTCTCAACAAGACCCTGAAATACTTGGGGCACAGAGTGGGCCCCATGCCTTTTTGTCTCTCTGTCTCGCTCCTATGTTTGGAGATTACTCAGTACGATTGCCTCATCTCATCCACAAGGAGATGGAGGTGCAGACGGGTTATAGCCCTGGCCAAAAATCACACAACTAATGAACGGCAAAACATCTGGCCACACCAGAAACCAGGCCTGCTGACTCCTTGCAGTGTACAGTTTGCAAACTGCTCTGCGTGGGGCTCTCGATAAATACTCCCAAAGCGCCGTCTAACTCTGGGTGCTCGGAGAAAGGGAACAAGAGAGGGTCTCAGCCACCCACACTCAGACACTCCACCAACCGAGACATGTTCACAAGGGTTATAAACACGATAAACTGAGAAACTATGGCTTTAGAAACATGGATAAGGATGGCATGGAAGATCAAAGTTAATGATGTTTAAATGAGGAGGGTCAGTAGGAAATGTGGAAGAAAGAAAATTGTGAAGGATTCATTATCAATCCAGCCATGAAGATTATTAGGTAAGACACACACTGTCTATATAAACACTTGGATACTCCCACACTCCTGTGCCCAGCACAGCATTAACATATGTACATATTTGCTCAATAGAATCCTTCAAAGTCCTCTCCCTCAGAGTCATTTGCAGATATTTCTCAAACATGATGCAGATCAAAATGCAATATACAAAGTCAGGTAATGTCCCCAGCATCAAATTAAAATAGCTAACCGGCCAACAGATGGCAGCTAAAGCAAATCGCTTGCCGATTTAAATAAGAACGGCGTTCGGTTCAGTTGTGCACATTTTTCCAGACAGAAGTTGACTGCTAAATAAAATCAACTTCAGAACCCAGGCTGTTTGTAGTGCGAAGGGGAAATTACAAAAAACAAAAATGCCTCCTTTGTTCCTGGAACCTGGGGTGATTCACAAGCACGGACATCCCCTGGTCTTCTGATTTTAAAATCACTAAGGTGGAAATGTCATTCACCCAGGAGGTTATTGATTAAAATAAAGAGCAGGAATGTTTTCTGCATGAACCTCACTTCTGCTGGCAATGTTACATCACTTAGAGACTGAAAAGAAAGAAGAAGGGGGAAAAAAACAGCAGAGGGAGGAAGGTTCAGAACAGTCACAGACTGGGAATAAATAACACAAAGAAGCTCTCTGGCCTGAGGACAGAGGCAGAGGTTGGCATTATTTTACATTAGAAACACTTCGTATTCAAAACGGTAATTGATAGCAGTGAAGTGTTGGGGGAAAGAGCCACTCGCGTTCAGGCAGGCTGCCCTGCCAATCAAACTCAACCTTTCTTTGAATGAATAAAAGCTTCATTGCCCTATTATGCTGATATAGTCAGACAGGACTAAAGTAGCCTGTTTGTCAAGTTTATGTGCACTGCCCCAAGGTACTTAGATTCTGACGCTTAAATAATCCCCTCAAAATCAGCCGTGATTTTGGATACAGTTCTCTTTTTCACCAACGCAGTGTAAATTTTACCCTGGAGGTGCCTGCCACTGGCCACAGATGGGCAAGAGGGGGCCAGCCACATCTCCTCCTCTGTTTTAGTATGAGAAGGGCATTTGGCTGTCTTTTGTTTACGATGTGCAGGGTGGAAGTGTTCCGCATGCAAGTCTGTGTGTGCTGTGGGCTGTCTGAAGCCTACAGACATTTGCCAGAGTCTCTATTCCCAGCTCTACAGGGAGTCAGTGTAGAGAAGTCTTCCCATGGCCTCCCTTGTCATCAGGGATTTGGGGTAAATAGCGCCAAACCTTGCACCTTGCTTGCAACTAAGCGATCAATGAACACTGAAGGCCCTGAGGGGCTTTCTGCTTCCTCTGGTCCCAATCCTTCTCTGCCTCCAGCAGCACATCAGTGATTTGGGCTCAGGAAGGGCTGGAAGACTCCACAGCACCTTGTACCAGCAATGCAGGGATTCGGAGGAGCATCTTTTAGACACCGAAGGCAGCAGGAGCTCAGGAGAGCTAGAAATGAGTCTGTCCCCCCGCTGCCTTCACAGGCCTATGTGCTTTTGACTTCCCCCCGTTGCCTCTGCTTAAAAATGCACGTGACAAAACTGCTTTGTATTTGCAAAGAAGGAGTCGTGGGTAACAATGAACATGCAATTGGTCTGGAAATAGATTTATCAGGCTTCAAGGATTATTGTTTGCAGAGAGATGGTACACACATTACTATTTCACAGTTCAGCTATGACATTATTAACCTACTGTGCAAGGATTTTATTGCCAGATTGGTCCATTTATCAAAAATAAGAGAAACTCAAAACCCCATAAGGAAGTTAACATTTCAGGCAGGCTTGGCTTTCACTTAACACCATTAATCTATCTATTTACACAGAGCAAGAAATGTTCATTTAGTAACGTCTCTCCGTTTGGTATAAAAGCTGCAAGACGGTACCGGATGTAAGCATGTGAATGTCATGTTCATTGTCACAGGAAATATGAGTGTTTTCTCCTTAAAGTGAGTTGGGAGTCCCCAGAGCCTGTCACATATTCTAGGTTGCAATGTGCTGGAAGCTCAGTACTCACCCAGCAAAGGGCTAAATCCAAGTACTGGAACATTTAAAAGCCCAAGCTGGAAAGGGAGGTATACAGAAGGTGGACACTCTGAATTATTTTATGACAACACAAGATAAAAACACAGAAAGTTTCTTGGAGGAAAAAAATCTTATTTAAACTTATGACAACAATGAGCCCTTATAATAAAAAAGGACAAGAAAGTAATGGCAAACAACTCAATAACTCATAGAGATGCAATTGATTTTGGACTACAGAGATAGTAGTCTTTTGACATATCTTCTCCAATCAGAGGTTTCAGTAGCACTGGGGTATCAATGGAGCAATACACGTTGTTGTGCTACACACCATCGAGCACCTAGCACTGCGTGTACACCCCGAGATGTTACAGAGCCCCACTGCTAAGGTACAAATCGGCATGACCGTGTGAGAAATTTATTCATCTGTGCATAGAAACACAAGCCTTTAAAAAAACAAAGAGGAGGGCAAATCATTCCATTTCTATTGTCAATCTTTCCTTTGTTTCCTCCTTCGTTCCTTTTGTTTTATTATTTCTTCATGAAAGAGAAGCCCATCCTCAAGCCCATATAATGTCTGCAATCACAGAGTTGATCTTCTTGATCCTATTGTCTTCAAAATATGTAATGTTGGGAAAAGTGAGAGGAGGCTATAGGACGTTCATTTCTGAAGTGTATGTACATGTGTCTCTGTGTCTACACATGTACATACATGTACATGTGCATACGTACATATGTATACATATATACACACAACACATATCAAAAGTGAATGTCCCCTTCTCTCACAAAAGCCTCCCTTTGCTTTTAGAGGTACATACTGACATATGTATATCAGTATAAACAAACACACTCCCCTGGCAATGTGGATGGTTACAACACATTCAGCAAGCCCTAACGAGCCCTCCGTATTGAAGGGCGCTGTGCTGACTCGAGTAGTAAGTATTCCAGAAATGGTAGTCTTGAATCAGCACCAGGAACTGCAGCAAGTATCTTCCAAACATTACTGTCTCCAATCCTCACAATCCGGCAATTAGCCCCATTTTATGAATGGGGAAGCTGAGGCTTTGGCAGGTTCTGCGGCTTACTCAAGTCACACAGCTGATAAGCCACGGAGCCCAGGTTGTGCCAAGCTCCAAAGCCTGTGTCTCCTCCCCTGCTTGTAAGCCTCCCACTTCACTCCAGCACCATGCAAGGAGGCAGAGACAACAGGAAGATAAAGAAGTAGCCCCCTCCCTAGAGAAGCTCCCAGCCTAGTAGAAGAGCCACATACACAACTAACAAGGCAAAAACCAACAGACCTCAGCAGAGTAATAAGTTAGAGAGCACATGGCGAACTCAGCGCTGACTTGGGAACAGAGATGGCTTTATGGAAGCTGTGTGCTCCCATGCACACGCAGACCACCTTTTCTCTAATATAAACCTGTTACAACAAGTGCATAAACACTCTGCACCTTTTAAAGTTTCTGACACAACACTGTTATTTGTTAACATTTTCTCCCCTGAACACTTCAGTCACTGTTATCATATTTTCAGAGGCTTATTTCGGTTCAAGAAATAGGATAGCTACAGTGATACTAAATCTAGTGTCATCCATCTCAATTTGCTAAGACTCATCTTAGCAAAATACAGTGAGTGAAGTACAGTGGAGTAAATGAGGGGTTGAAAGTCAGAGATCTCAGTTTTTTCCTGATTCTGCCAAGTACCCAATTATACCCTTCTTTACATATGAGAAATATGAGTCTAGTGAGTCCTGTGAACCCTTTAATAAACTTCTCAAATTCTTTTAATCTCCCTCTCCTTATCTGTAAAATGAGAGTAATACATTCAATAAGCATCTATTTAGCACTATCTACTTAATAAGCACTATGCTTATTGCTGGAGGTATACAAATGAAGAATAGGAAGCCAGGGTGGCTCTTAGGCTGGGAGAAAGATGAACAGACAGCTGGAAAAGTAGGTAGTATTATTACTATCCATAATTAAAAACGAGGAACTAAAACACAGAGAAATTAATTAATTTATCCAAAGTCGCCAGCTACCCAGTGGAAGAGCCAGAATTCACAATGCTAGTGGTTTAACTCCTATGTCCATAAGACATAACTTCTTATGTCCATAAGACACTCTTAACGTCTATGCTATTTGTCCCACAAACAGAGAGCGAGGGTATTCCTGGGAACAGAGGCAGCATGGGTAAAGGTACACCTACTCAAGGTGAACCGGTCCACACCCGTAACAGCAGGGAGCTCAGTGTGGGGGGCCCAGTAGTGCCTTTGTTGGGGATGCCCAGGAAGGAGAGCTGAGCCCCCCGAGGCCACTGAAGACACACAACCTGCTTATGTGCCTAAAGTTGATCTGGAAGACAGTGGGAAGGCCTAGAAGGGTTTCAGCCAGGAGATGGTGTTTTAGAACCAGCCCTCTGACTGCTGTGACGAGGACAAGTTAAAACAGAGCCACATAAAAGGAAAGCGGAACAGTCAGAAGACTGCCGCAGTTATCTTGCTAGAAAATAAGGAGGCCTCGAGAGAGAGAGAACTGGACCCAGGGAAGAAATGTTAAAGCAGTAATACAGTCAGGAGTTGAGGACAGACTCAGTAAGGGGGACGCCCACATTTTGGGCTGACGAAGCTGGCTGGATGGTGGTACTGTCGGTTCAGCGATGTTGAGAGGATCAGCTAATGATGTATATGCTCCAGGGTGTCGTGTGGAGCAGAAGTGGCACATGCAATCATCATCCCCATATTAGCTAAGTTTACTGAGCACTTGCTATGGGCCAGGCACTCAGCTAACACTTTGCCCACCTCTGCTCATCCAATCCTCAAGACAACTCTGTGGGAAACATACTGGCTCCTTTATAGATGTGGAAACAAAGTGCACAATGTCCCAGAAAGTCATTTAAATGCCACACTATTGAGTGGTGGAACCGGGACTCAAACCTAGGTCTGCCAAGCACCAAAGTCTATGTTCTCAACCATTTTTCTCTTTCGTGATGTTCTATATAATTTTTATTTTTATTTTTCTAGCATAGTAAAATGTCGTCAAATATGTGATCGGATGTAGTGAGTATGCTCTGCAAAGTACGTATTGAAATTGCTTTTCCACCTGTGCCCTCTCCACGACTCCCCCAAGCCCTGCTCCAAGCACAGTTTGAAGGAGGATGTTGGAAGCCACAGGAGGAAAGGAAACTGGCCTTGCTGGCAGCCCAGTGTGAATGCGAAGGTGCGCTGCTGTCTTCGCCCAACTGTCCTGTCCTAATCCCTTCAAAGGGACCCGTCAACGCCTGCCTTCTGGATTATCTGCAAGGATACAGCTGGTATCTATGCAGCCTGTTAGAGGAAAAGTCATAATTCGAGGTATTTCTGGCATCGGAATGTTGCACTGGAAAAGCAGTATGGACCAGCGGCTAACTATGAGTTTTAGAAATCCAGCAGACGTTCCCTGCATTGGCAAATCAAGTGCTGGTCTGAAGCCAGATGCTCAGTGTCTTCCAGCAATCCTCATCAATAACTGACAAATTCCACGCTATTTCTGTAGTATAACATTCCAAATTAGATGGATGGGCATTTGCTTTGCATTGGTGCATTTGAGCCCAGAGTACTCACAAATGCACTCTTTAGATTAAAGCATTTCTGTACACATTCAAGGAAAAGGGAAGGTTTTCACCATGGCGAACTCCAACCCCAGAGCCTATGTCTGCCTTAAACTAATATGAAGTAAGTGATGTTTCTATTTCTCTTTCAAAATAAAACAAAATTTACTCCTGGCACAACATCTATATAAAGAAGTGCTGCCTAGGCCGGGCGCGGTGGCTCACGCCTGTTATCCTAGCACTCTGGGAGGCCGAGGCGGGTGGATTGCTCAAGGTCAGGAGTTCAAAACCAGCCTGAGCAAGAGCGAGACCTCGTCTCTACTATAAATAGAAAGAAATTAATT